>CAJFCP010000050.1:3323912-3490815 GCA_904066005.1 Synergus itoensis | reverse complement strand
CCCAAAAAATGTAGCTGCAAACTAGATAATTCTGACTTTTTTTTCTGAAAACAATTTAAATTACAAATTCACCCTTTCTGTGAAATCAGAGCGAGAGTAATTATAATGCAACAAGGGGAGGACTCGCTTTAGAAAAAAGAAAAAAAAAGAACAAAATATATACGGTGGCAAGTGTAACAAAAGGGAGTTTGACGTGCCGGTGTCTCGAAGTCCAACGGTGGTGTACAGAGGTCACGATGAGGAGGGCAAAGCAAGAAGTGGAAGCACGCTTCGCTGCTCCTGCCACCGACGCCGTCACCGTCGACTCGAGCACCCAAGCACAATGAGCAAGAGAGAACGAGACATTGCAATATTCTTAATCGCCCATTCTAAGATTTATAGACTCAACTGCAATTATGACACAGTAATAATTCGTAATCAACAAAAACTCTACAACCGAAATTAATTTCTTTAGAGAAGTAACTATAAGTTGGCACTGATATACAATTTTTACCAAAATCTTATTGAAATATTCGAAAAGGTTTTCTTTATTTGCTCAACGATCCAATTAAAAAAATATATATTTTCTGATTGTGTTTTCAACACAATCAAACCAATTTTTGAATATTTCAAAAAGTTTTCTTTTGAGTTTTTTAATGGTCAGAATTAAAAAAAAAAATTCAACAAATTGAGAGAAAATTGTCTCATCTAGTTGCATAAGTATATGTATTAGGTATGGTACATTAGCTTGTGCCTGCTTTTAAAGCTTCGCACATACGGCCATAATCAAGTAACATATTGACAACAGCACACGGTATTCCCATCCAAGAACTATCCGCGCCCACCACTGCTTAACTTCAGTGATCCAACGAGAACTTGTACTTTCAGGGTGGTATGACCGTTGTCGAGGAGATATCTAAATTATTCAAGAAAGATACTCCGACTCACCACGTTCTTAAAGAATTAATTATTTTAATAGAGATTCCTTTATTCTCACATTCATATTCATGTTTTTAATCAAATAAATCTTCACACAAGGGCATTGTGCGTATTCATAAGTATTAGTGAAGACACATTTTCAGGGTGGCGATTTCAAATTCCTGATTATTTCCCGGTTTTTCCCGATCAAGGTTTACAATTTTCCCGGTTAAGTAAAAGTAACATATTTATATTTACCGGACGATATTTTTTTCTTTTCTTTTTTTTTTACATTTGTTTGGATTAAGAATATATCAAAGAAGGAATTTCAAGGGATTTCAAAGAGACATTAAGTGATTTTAGGGAATCTCAAGGGATTTAAAAGAAATAATTATTAAAATAATGAAAACATGAATTTGACTCCGGTTAGAAGTAAACTCCCGGTCTTTTAATTAAATTCCCGATCAATTCCCGGTTTTCCGGTCAAGTTGTTATCCTGTATACATTTTATCAAAGACTTGTGCATCTCGTGAATTTAAAGTCCATCAAAGGGCAAGGGGAAGTTTGCGGTTAGAGAAAGAGAGAGAGAAAGTACCTCTCATTGTCTTCCTCACATGTGTATTTGTATAAATACAAAGAGACAGGGTGAGCAATCCTGTTCGTCCACCTCGTGGGAGACTCGTCTCTTTTAACTTAATTAAACGACTCTGTTTGCTGTCTCCACGTTCCAGATTGCATTCAAGTGACAAAAAAGGACTCGGTCTGAGGAACTGGTATAGTATATTTCGTGAATTTATATACCGGCCTATTTATTACACTACTTTATACCGGATGAGTCTTCTAATTTCTTCAGAGTCGTCTCAAAAACCTCTTATTTGTCATCTCTATGGTAATTCTTGCCTTCACCAATTCTTTCTCGAGTGAAAGACTATTTTATGAAGATTGAATTGCGAAGGCTTTAAGATCTCGCTTGAGGGATGACTCGAGTGGTAATCGAGCGTGGTTTGCGACGCGTCTAGTGTGAATTTCTCGGCATGGCTCTGGGCCATCTCGAGTGGTAAGGACGACATGCGAGTAATTAAATCGTCGCAAATAAAGCCTTTAGAGTTAGAGAGCGTTCGCCGTTGCCACAAGGCATCTCATCTCAGCTTCACCAGCAACCCCGAGATCAACCGCGGGATATAAAGTAGCTAATCGAGTGCCCCAGGCTATCATTAGTCACTGCTTTCATCCCGCAACGTTTCGTCGCCACTTATTGGCATACCTATGTACGAGGCGGCGCTCTACTTCCCACTTGTTCAACGCTTAATCAGCGACAGCGACCGAATGCACAATCCTCTCCAAAGTGCTAACTTTTATTAGATGGGGAGGAAAAGTATCTTCTTTTTAACAGGCAAATCATTCAAAGACGCCGCAAGATTCAATTTTTCAATTTCCCTGACTTATCCCTGACTTTCGGACAAATTTCCCTTGACAGAAAAATATTAAAGATGTAAATACATCTTCAATAATAATAGTATTGAAATTTCTAAAAAAAAAATGCATAATAACGCTTTAAAACTTTTGCAACTCGAATGAAATCTTTTGAAATATCCTACAATTCTACGGAATCTTTTAAAAATCCAAAATTTCTATTTTTCCTAAAATTTCCCTGACTTTCTTGGCATCTGGCCACCAATCTACTTTAACTGACCTTGAAAACCTACAATTAGATCGCAAATACTTTAATGAGATTAAACAATGCCGAGGAACTTAAACCTTATTAAAAGACTATCTTCTATTTACCACATTTTAATCTCAAGTTACAAATCATCTAATGTGCGTAGATTTGTTCATTATTGTATCTATTTCTTCGCATTCTGCGTCAATATATATATATATAAAATTTCGATGTAAACGTTTCGGAGAAGGTAAGACTTGCAAAGACCCCTTCAAAATATAAAAGTATGTTCAAAGTGCTGTACGTTGAAAAGATGAAATGAAGGAATGAAACGAAGGTGTGTAGATACATACATACGTAAATGACGTAGATGCGTATCGCGCACAATGGACATTCGTGGGATCTTGTGTGCAGTCGCTCCCACGCCGGGGCTGCCCTACCGTCTGCTAAAATTGCTACAAGAGTTCTCATCGCTCAACGATACCTTAAAACATGAGGGTAGGCACTTAGCGCGCAAAAAAACGATAAAATTCAAATATAACGTCCCCTACTCTCACATGTCAACGGATAACTGATGTCATATCATAATCATCCATGATTCTAATATCGATAACGCATTTCTCGTATAATGAATAAAGGAAAAGAGAAATATCAAGTGAAATATAAAACTATAAAACAAAGTTATGTCCTCCATCTAAATCTGTATTGCGCCAACTATAAAAGACAAGTAAAAAACCACGATATTGCCGAATCGATAAATAAAAGACATAACTAAGAATACTTTCGAGTATTTATGTATTTCACGCCGCTTATAAATATTTTCGGCGACCCCATTGCGAGAAAAATAGATTCCTGATCGACACAAAATATTCCGAGCGACGATTCGTGAAAGATGTAACTTTGAATAGTCGCGAGTCTTATTTCGGAGACAGGGTCAAAGAAGTAACGCGGAATAATAAGCAGGCAATAAAACGGTACCGAGTGGTACCTTAACACGCAACCCATTAATTTATCCATTAGTCGTGTTACACTGAGGAACCTCCTCCCGTTTCGTATATCTACACCTCTTCAGACTGAGTGTAGGTGCCCAGCTAACTACGTATTAACTACGAATTAACGACGTCCGTGGAGCTCTTGTTCGTGATGGACTTGTTGCTAGGGATAATGAATTCCTCGTGAATAAGAAACGAAAATTGCGTTACGAATTCAACTTTAAAAGCTTAAACTTAAAACGCTTCTTCCCTTTCGCGGTGTTCGGAAAGAGAATAAAAGAAAAAGAAAACAAACGGAGCCCTTTCTATAAGAGCCCGAAAGTTTCTTTTCATTGTTCAAGAAGTCTGAAAAGTAGCTCCCACACTTGTTGATACAATAATCGCTTCGAAGATAACAATATATAAACGTTTGTGTTTTATGACGATCAAATCTGTTTACGAAACGTGTGTAATCACCTAAAAGTCGTGCCCCAATTGTAGGGGGTTATTTACACCCTCTGGTGATCTTTAAACCTTAAATCGGTTGGAAAAACTTAACTTCCTTTCGACTCTCACCCCATCGATGGAAATAATAGTCGTTTATAGTGCGAAACAATAATAAGGGGCAGGACACGAGGGCAGCACCTGTGACACATTCTCACGTGTGACAGTGGAACACCTGTAGCAAGAATTCATCCGAGGGTAAACCCCTCTCTTTCCAATTTCCCACAACCTTCTCGCTGTTCAATATTCATCGGGGCCAGGAAAGCTATACTGAATTAATCAGCGGACCAAGCGATCTCATGCGTATCATTCAAATTTAATTCTCCGATCACGTCCGATTACAATTCCACATTTTCTGGGAAAGTTTCTGCGCTGGGAATTCACAACGTCACACTGATTTTTCATAAATTAAGATAATTAATTCATGCCGAAGGAACATATTTTAGGCATAGCTAATTTCCTCGAATCGTGTGCATTTCAAGAAACTTTAGTTGTCGTTACAGTAAATTCCACTTCATTAATTTGATCTCGAAATTGGATAAAAATTCAGTGGATCGAAGTGAAGTTATAGGTTTTTTTCATTGATCAGACAATTGGAATCAAAATAATTTTGGTTACCTACCATGCAGACTAAAATGAAAACATCCTATTTTCCGCGAGTGGAAAAATCTCCGATGATGATGCGAATTCTGATCTCAATTTGATGATGAAAATGAACAGCAACAATTTGATACCCTGAAGTTTACTATGTTAATGATGAACGATTACTAAACTTTTGATTAATTCTAAACAGATACATTCTAACAGATTCACTCCAAACAGATTAATTCTTTGAATATGTAACTTCAAGACAATGAAAATGACTCAGAACGATTTAAAAAATATCAGCTCAAGGTGTGGTCTTAAAAGAGGAGTGATTCTCACGTTATAGCTCAGAGAATTTTCAAACAGTGGGTGCTTAACGTACAATATGGCGGGTCTCAGGGGACCAGTGACGTCAGTATGTCACGGCTCGCCGAACAGCCGACGCGCCATTAACATCAGCTTGGTCTTATCTATGGGCTTTGCACGAATCTGCTTTACGTTCGTTGATTGTTTGTGAGTAAAACAAGGCACTCGCATCAACATGAGAAAACAATTATCCATATACCCAAGTGCGAAAAGCGAAATAAATGACAGCGACTGAATTTTGAAGAGATGCAATTATTGAAGCTAAAATTGATGATAAACAGGGTGCTATATGGAAAACTGTGGGTAGAAAATATCGATGGCATCAGGATCAGATATATCTGGAGGCGATATATACATATAATGGAGGCCAGAGGGAAATGTTGAAGAAGACAATGAATTACCCTCTCTCTATGGTTGTAAATTAGGCATCTCTCTTGGATTGTATGTGTTTCTCTCTCATGAAGTCAGTCGAGTGTAACTAGTTGCCAAAGCGTAGGTGTACACCAGGCGTGGTATTCAGTATGCCCTGTCGTATCCGATCAGCAGGCGGGACGACGTGGAGGTCAGAGGGTTTGTCTCCTCACTGTCTCTCGGCCATGCCAGGCTGAACAATTCTCAGGGCAAAGAGGATCAACTACACCAGGAGGAGGAGGTGGAGGTGGAACAAAGCTGCCAGAGAGAGAAAGAGAGCGAGGAACAGGATCATCGAGGATTGGACAAACGAGACTCCTCCCGCGTTATCTGCCTCTAACCTGCACCCACGCATCAACTTCATCATGTAGTGATGTACATCATGTTAGCTCCACCATCACTGAGCCTCTAATGAACCATCTCCAGAGATAAATTCTGACACAGCGACTCTATACACTTCAAGTTTCAAACAGTTTATTTTATTCTGGAGACTGATATTATTGAAACTCATCTGAAGCAAAAAATCGAATTTATGAGAATAAAAGTAAAAAATTGTCTGCCTTTAAAAATTGAGTGACTTGATTCACTATATAACGAAATACAATATGTTCCGAGTTTCTTGCTCGGACATCTATGTCTGCTAAAAGACCCATAACTCGATTTGCCTATCCTTCCAGCGGAAATTGAATTTTCCAATCCGATGGGGAAGAAAAATCCGATTTGTAATACAGGAAAAGGGCAGCGATGAACCGATGACGAAACTTTTACTGTTATTCTTAAAACAACTAATTGTGCTTTATTGCCACCGGGAGATATCAGCTTGTCCCGCAAAACGGATGTGTGAATTATTATCAGCGCCAGTTGAGTGTTAATGCAAATTGTTTCTGATAAGGCAAATCGCTGGTGACGATGTTTGCAATTAAAAACTTTACTCGTTGCTTATTTAGATAGCACGAATATTCAAATAATTTCTGATTTCTAGAGACCCTGAAAAGTCAAGCTTGAATTTCCAGACAATAATATGGGGTTTTTCTACTTATCATATTCACTTCCACACTTGACTAGCAACAACCGGTTTTCGATAGACCTAACTTTTATGGAATGTAACGACTAAACAAGATCCAGAAATGTGGAAAAAAGCTTCAATTTGCAAGTACAGTGGGAACTGATCTTAGGAAATGAGTGACAGGTGCTTTGGTGGTTCCTGGCCTTGACTCAGGACTAAAGGTGCAGGTACAACATGAAGAAGTTAAACTCCGGCGTTATTCTGACGCCAAGTTGTACCGTTACAAAAAGCCCTTGGGCGATCGGCTGCAATCCGATTGTGTCTTTTGTTTTTCCCACTCGTTACTCAGCCTGTTCCTCGGCAACTTCGAACCTGTTCTCCAAGCGCTTCTGTCGTCTACCACCGTACATCGCATGTACATTGTACAAGTACGCATGCATGTAGCCTTGTACAGCGTAGGCTGAAACTCGTACTATCCTATCCTGTTTCTCTACTATATTGCAAGATTCTCGATCAAAATTAAGGGATCGATTTCTCCAGAGTCTAAAGACTAGAGAGTTTCTCGCATGACATTATCCACACACTATCTAATATTACGCTTATTACCATTTACCCCATCCACTAGGATCAATAATATACAATACCAATACCGCATTCAAAATATTATTGTCGATATCAGTATCTGAAATGATATCCTTATGGAAAACAAAAAGGATCTCTGCAAAAGAACTAGCCTTGCAAGACATAAGATGCAAGACAAGTTGCAAGATCACAACCGATCTTTTCACGGAAATTAAATTACTTTTGAATCTTATGGGCTGATACACTTTTTTGAAAAATAATCTCGAAAGCCTCCTGTTAATGACACGTTCGACTGTTCAAGTTCGTGTTCGGAGTAGATGCTACGTGCAAAGAACTTTAATCGAGAGCCTTTCGTTCGCGTTAATTACCAATTCGAATTACCATGATCCAACCGGAGGAACGAATCGTTGATGAGACGTAGGTACGGAATACGCGATCCACCTGAGCGAAGTCTGCAGATACAGGGTGCTCGGGTATTGCCCTGCGCGATTCGTCAGGAGAAACCAAAGAAACGCGAAGCTGGATTAAACGACCCAGGGAAAGTCATTACAGCTCAGACGAAACGTATACTGATTAACGAAACACATACCCCGAGCCATCTGCACCAATTTAATACCCAATTATACCATTTTTCACGCGATCTAATTTAAAACCATACTTGTCCAGTGCTTAGTCGTTTTCTCATTCTATTTCCTTCTTTTAAAAAAGTTAATGAAGGTTATAAAAAAGACATAGAGCTAATTGATTTTAAACAGTGCAAAAACCTGAATATCAATTTTTATCATTTCTGTTTCGCCCCTTTTCAGATAATCCAATTAAAACAAGGCTGTGAGGTAACCGGTTCCATTACTATCAAATAAATACCCCTAATGAAGTTCTACGAGTCGGTGCGCAAGATCTGCAGCTTTATTTAAGACCGTCGTTTCGTAATTACTAGAACTGATGTCCTGAAAGAGTTTCCGGTCAAAACATATCAAATTGGAACTTTACGACTAAAGAATCCAAGAATGTATGAATAGCCGCATGCAAAAAGGGACCTAAGTTTATTTTGACGAATTTGCATAAAAAAATATAGTTGAAAAATTAGTTTTATGATTTTTTAGTAACATTCGACGATAGAGCGGAGATTTTTATACCGAATTCTATAGTTATCTCGATTTCGTCCAAAATGGACTTAGGTCCCTTTTTGCATGCGGCTATTCATGTGCAACAAACAAGGAAAGGTGTATGTGTTTCATATTCTCAAACACAGAGGGCCGCAGTTGTTCCAATCAGGTGACAACAATGGCTGCCTTCGCAAAGAACAGCTGATCCTCAACTCGCGACTTTAAACAATACTTTCTTTCTCATTTCTCCTCCGATTTAAATCATTTTTTCGAAAACTTTTATTAAAGGTGTAATAGAATTCAACAAGAGATTGTTTTACTGAAAAAGTGAATGGATTTGATCTGCAAAGTACACCAACGAACGTTTTTAATTAGGTCTTCGGCAATCGAACGCTGTGGCCAGTTGAACAGACGAGAGAGCAGGTTGGAGAACTCGCAGGAAATCACATAACAACCGATCGACTACTAGGGGCCTATCCTTTTATTTCGTATTTAATTAGCACCATTACCTACCAGCTCCCGTGTCAGTTACTCCAAATACTCGTTCAAGTTGCCGGTGAACGGCCTAGAAGCTAGAACATACTCGATTGGTCAGTACGGTAGAACACCTTGTAAATTCAAACTTGCCGATTTCCGGCTTCGCCTGAAAATGAATGACTCCTGCTCGTGGGACCGTTGCACGATTGACTTCAATACTACTGTCGATCGGAAATGTGTTCCGGCCTAAGATCGCGATAAAAGTTTGCAAAACGTACTCTACTGCTCCGTTCATAACGACCAGCACCCGGAGACAAAAAAAGGATATGAATGGCCACCGCACCCATTCACGCTTTCATGTCGATGCTCTAATCTTGATTTAGTAGGGCTGCCATTTCTGCTTCGGTTAACCGGTATCTCAATCGACCTAATCTTCATTTCTCATTTGTACCATTGCATTACAATTGTACCTTCTTTTACATGTAATATTTCAAACTTTTCTAGCGGGAGATAATTTCATATTGAATTAGTTCTGGATTTAATTAAACGGAGTGCTGCTGTATTAGAATATCCTAGGTTTTGCCGGAAATGGTGCGTGCAAGGAAGACTCTGAAACAACAAGAGGTAGAAAGGGCACAGAAGCGGTCCAGCTGCGGATGCTGAGGCGATGAGGACGCTGGAGAAAAAGAGAAAATAGAAGCCGGAGGGAAAGAGAAGAAAAGAAAAGGAAAAGAGGACGCGAGGGAGCCAAGCTCCTCGACTTATAAATAAATCTTGATCGCGTGGCTCTCATCCCTACCACCGGCTCTGGCGTACTCTTCGAACGTGTTCTCCCTTCTCTTCCTATTCGAACTTTAAAGCCAGTTTCACATTCGAAGTTCTTGCTCTGTTTTAACTTTCAACCAGAATCACTACCCTTCCTCACTATATTCATCTGATTTCAAAATCCTCCTATCTGAACATCTCACTTCTTCTCCTAGACAAAAATTTGGTTAACAATTGTAGGAGAGACGAATCATTACCAAAATCCAACCATTGTTAATTTTTATACTTCAAATTGTCATGAGTGCGACTTGAGCACTTCACCTTTAGAATGCAAGTAATGATGCGTATCCCACCGCTGTCACCACTTTGAAAATAAGGAATGTTGAATATTTTGCATTTGCTCACACAAGAAAAGATAATGAGGATAAGAGTAGCAAGGATGATAAAGGCTCGAGGGTATGATTTGATCGTATTGAAGGGCAAAAGCATTGAATCATTAGATCTTGATTTTCTAGTTTGTTTGTTGTGCAATCGACCGCAGCTGAAATGACCCTTTCAGAGACTTAAGCTGATTGGCTTCGCGGGTTACACGATTCTCAACACGATCTTAAAGCAACGCGCGTCGCACGTCAAGTTTTACATCGTTCTCCTTTTCCCTCGATTATTTCCATTTTCTACAGGGCGCATCAAAATGTACTTGAAGAGAAGAAGAACCCGATGTATGAGAGAGTCTCTGCATCTCTCTTGCGCCTCGATGACCTTATACTTCGCGGTAAAACCTGTTCGGCTTCCTCCATGCTCGCTGCTCCATCCGCGACGCCTCGCGGCGGAATCAATTATTTATTTCGTTATTTTATTTGCTTAACGTTGTGGCGCTAATCAACGCGTAAACTTGAAAGCGCCTTGATGTCCGCTCGAATCAAAAACGCGACACCAACTCGATGCTGATGCAGCTCAGACTTTTCTTAAGTTTCAGAATCCATGGAGACCGCAAAAAAACGGATATTTGATACGATTTTGAAAACTATGGAAGTGAGCAATAAATTCTGAGAATAAGAGCGATTGATAAAATCGAAGAAGGAAATAAAATTAGTCCAGAGAGGCAATTCTCGGAAGTGTGGAGATTTAACAGTTTCATGTTTTGTTGGAGTACATACGCATTTGACAGCGGTATGAAACAAGTCATGATTTATGGGAACGGAAACCTGGTAACTCTATATCACATTTTAACTAATGTACGTTTTACCTGAGGCCACAGATACTTATCGCGAGTCTCTCGATTGCAGCATAGGTACGCTTTTATTTAGCGCCGATCGAGCCCGCTCGTACTTTCAACGAATTAAAAATCCCCCACTTCAAGTCCTGGTTAAAGAGCAAACGACATCCGCTTGTCTTTCGTGCCGGACGCTTCCGGTCAGTGGAGACCGTTCTCCACGAACAGATTCATTCAAAACGGTCGCCATCCGAGACATAAATTTCAAAAACAATATATAATGCTCGTTTATCACATAATCGACTTTCGCAGCCGAGAGCTGTATCCGCAATGCTGGTTTCTAAATATTGCATTTTTGCGACTAAAAATCAGTATTCAGTAGTTTTTCTTACCAAGAGAACTTTCAGAAGTAGAGAGTCCAAAGAGGAACTTACCTGAAACATAAAAGAAATAATACATTGAAACTGGTATCCTTATTATGCATATTGATTAAATTAATAAATGATTAAAATGTCTTGAAAATCTTAAAACTTCTTCAAATTCTTAAAGAATTCGGTGAAATTACTTTAAGTCCGGGGATTTCATAGGCGAAATTTAGTAGACATCCTGTTATACTCCTTTTGAAGCCTTGAAACCTAAAGTACACTCAAAATTCAAGAGGACAACTCGGACTGTTTTAATTCCGAAAGACGCATTGAAAATAAAGATCCTCAACTCAACAATGAAGCCATGACAAAAAAAACTATCAATTCTTAAAGGCGGCATCAGCCTGATATATAAATTAGCGCCAGTCCTGGTGGCTTAATTAATTATTTGTTCAAACGCACAACCGCAGCCGAACAATAGTGATCAGCGAGGAGAAAGCGAGCAAAGAAAAATTGCATCGGATTCCCTTTGGCTCGCATCTAATTAATGTTTATTTATACGAGTGAAGGCGGCGGTCTGCAAAGGTTGTGCAACGCGATACTAGAGAAGTGAACTGCAAAGGAAACGCATTTCCCCAGGATATACACTCAAGAAAAATAAGAGAGACTACGAGAGGCTGCCCAGTGCCCATGCCGCCACTGCTGCTGGAACAGCGGTTGCAAGATCCCAAGAAACGATCTGGAGTGTCGGGATACCTGGCACCTGATTGCACGAGTAGCAATTGCTGAGCGTGTTGTGGATGCTCAAGACTCAAAAGGAGAATGAGAGGACGAAGGTGCGCTGAACATTGAGTAAGAGAAAGAGATGAAGGGAAAAGAGAAAAGGAACCTAGGAAGAAAAGATCAGATGATGTACTCCTCGTTTCCTGTCGACTCGTTTCCACAACCACACCTACGCATCAGAACCACTGCACCTGACCAACCTCCATGACCTTGGCAATTAGGAGCAGCAAATCTTCTTGTGCGACGTTCAAAATAACTCAGAAATCGGAAAATAACGGATCATTATCATCTCAAGTCTCTAATTTTCATGTTTCCTTCTTCAAATCGTTACAAATGATTTATAGAATGATATAAAAGCCTTCAGGTCAACAACCAACGACCTATCTGATATCTATATTGCCTACAATTTTAGATTGCTTCCTTCCATTCTGCAATACGTTCACAATATCTTTCAGCTCTTTTTAATCAATTTTACAACTTTTAGCAACTTTTGTGCACTTTTAGAGCACTTAGTCTGTAACTGTTTCCTGCTATCATCTGAAATTATTCATATATAATCAGCAGAGTTGATGATCTTTATAATAGCTAACGATCGTTGATAAAAACCTAATTGTCAATAAACTTCACACCTTGGGAATAATAAAAGGACCCTATTCAGAATATGCTTCCGTTAATCATAGAGAATTTGTTTTTTCATAGGTTCATGATTCTAGACCCATAGTCAATAGCGCTAATGGTAGACACTAGATTTTCATGAGCTGTTGAATGAGGACACTGAAATCTAATTGGCCATAAAACTAGTATCATTCAACGTGAATTGATTAATTATTATTAGCTTAGAGAGGACATGGCTAATTTCCAAGTGAATTTTTCGTAATTATTCACAAACATAGTTTGAATTCCCAACTGGGATAAACCACAAGTATCGAGAGAGGATATGATAACAGAACGGGGAAAAATTGACCAATGTGTTTTGCGAATCTAATCAAAAAGCGTTGTAATGGATGATAAAAGTGAGACCACAGAGGAAGTGGTCCTGAACGCATTACTCATAATAATCATTACTCATAATGAACAATTTAAAATTCTTTGAATAAATCAACTTTTGTTTCTCATGTAGGGTGTCTACTAAATTTTTCCCACGAAATTCCCAGACAATTCTCGCATTTTTTAAATCGTGGATTTAAAGAAATTTAAAAGATTTAGAGATATTTTAAATGATTTTAAGTAATGTCAAGGAATTTTGAAATAACTCAAAGACACCCTGTCAAATTATATAAAAATGTAATACTTTTTCCACGTATAAAAAAATTGTTAGGTACTTTTTACACCAGGAAATTAATAAATGATTTTTCTCCTAATAAATGAGTCTTCCCAGAATTCACGATTCTAGTTTCCTCCTCTTATATGCAACTCATAAAACGCTATTTGCTGACTTGAGAAAAGAGTCTGTATATATTGGGTTAGCAATTTTTCTTAGGATAAAAATAGCTGATTGCTGGCCATTCAGGTTTCTGCACTCCCTTGTCACTTGAACTCGTGATAGGTATTAATTTATGTAAATCGAAAGAGCGTTGATTATCGAGTCGAACGATCGACTCGAGGAAGGTTCGACGTGTTCTATAAAGGCTTGTTCCAGCAGAAGAGAAAGCTTCCTCATGCTGGTTTTTCTTCTCGACTCGCGACGAGCATCTTCGATTGAATATTAAAATATCACACACGATTAATCGACTATGGGATGCGAGTGTTAAATGGGAGTTGAATCGACCGCTGACATGTGGCGAGCGATCGACATTAGTCAAGGCAATAAAGTAGTGTTGAAATTTAAAGACGAGAAGATGCATCTCATAATAGTTATCTATTACCCTCAAATCTTGATCAAAATATGACATTAATTGTGTAAGGAGGTTTTAATTAAATCGTAGTCTAATTCACATCCTGCAGTTTTTTTTTCTATCTAATGATACCTACTTCAGATCTTAGAAAAGATAGAAAAATGCTTGCATGTCTTGTCTGACGAAATCTCGTTACTATTTTTCATTTTCAATATAGAAATAACATTGTTATCAAGATGACTAAAAAAAATAGTACCTGAGATTATGAGTACAATCAAATCGTTTAGAAAATTGCACATCCCAACCCTTTAATCTGGAGCAAGTACTATTTATCTATCTGTTTTCCAATCTCAAATACACTTTTTAATTCCCCAAGAAATTAAAACTCGCGCTACTGGAAATTAAATCGTAATTACTCCTGCACAGTTCGGTAGCGGGAAATGTGATGCTGATTGATCAGGCAAACCTCTCAGTGGATTCCGAACAAATGCACAAGCTGGATTATTGCCAGCCAGCTACTATTGACTATCAATAGAATGCTAGAAGAACGAGTTTATTGGTCAACTGGACCAAAAGAAATGGCCGATCGCTGCTAATCACATATTAGTCATTGAATGTGGAAATTATTAGGTCTAGTGGTCATGCATCACGCTTTCCGAATAAATGTTTCAACTTGAGTGTAAATACACAACACAACTCGTAATTAGGAACGTTCAATGCTTGCCAATCAGAAGAGGGATTAATGTGCGGGTACGATGTGTAAAAAAGCTACTCTGTTGCAAACAAGAATAATACGAACGAAAAGATGTAAAAAAATGTTTTTCTTTTCATTTTCTAACAGCTTCAATTTTCTCGTCTCAGGCCATACTTTGTCTCATGCTTCTTTTTCGAGTATCGCGTGTTAAACTGCTTTACTTCGAAGTATGTGTACTACAAGGTGTCCTTCGAAGAATCAGAATATTGTTTACACTAAAACAACTTTAGTTGAAAATCATCATAAAATAAAGCTCAAAGCATCTTTCATGAAACATGATTCATACTTATTCTAGTTTTTTACCTTTTGTACTAATGTGGCCATAAGATTCAATTTTTCAATTTCCCTGACATTTCCCTGATAGAAAATTATTAAAAATTCGTGAAAATCTCTACAATTAATAAAAATCTCTTTAAATTCCTTGAAATTTTCTAAAATTCCACGACAAACATTAAAATCCCTCAAAATCATTTTAAAAATGTCAAAATTTCTTAAACTTCCTACAAGCTTCTTAAAATCGTTTAAAATTCCACGAAATACTTTAAAATCCACTAAAGTACGTAAAAATCCTGACATGTGGTCACCCTATAATCAAAATACTATATAATCCTCTAAAACTAGAAATTCTATTTCTAAACTGCAATTCTCGCAAGAAAGGATGAAAACGTCAAGTGCGTGGAATGAGGCGCAGATGTGGCATCTTCGCATGATGCGTGCATCTAGGAGAAGGACGTTAGACGATTAAGGAGGCCGTGAAGAGAGAAAAAAAAGAGAAGCAAAAAGAAGCAAAAAGAAAAGAAGAAAAGAGAAGAAAAGTGATGTGAGGAGCAGATATGAGGGAAAAGTAGTGTAGCTAGTTTTTCCTTTACGAGAAGGATGAATGAACCCAGCAATTTGTTGGGAGCGAGGACCGAGCTACGGGTTGCAACGCTGTTATCCCGGGCCCCATTATCTCTATAATCTCTGGTGGAACCAGAAGCCGTGCTCCAATAGAAGCTCCGGCAGCAACGACTTACCATAATATACCAGGAGGATTGCCCATGAGGCAGATCCGCATGAGCCACCGACTTTACCACCACCTTCCAATATACATCAGTTCGCACGATCCCCCCTGTTCTCGGATAATAAGTGATATCCCTTCTCCACCTCTTCAACCCCCTTCATCAACAAACCATATTCTCTCTGCACTAACTTCGCTCTCTCATCGTTTATGCCTCCTCTTTTGTTCATTATTCCATCAGAAGCTTCTGATTCAATTAAACGAGAAGATTCGATCAGATTATAAATAATCTAGTAAAGAATGAAAATGGTGAATTGAGTAAATAGAGACTGCTGATTGGAAAATAAAAGACTCAATTAGATCATTCATTGCAATTAAATCATGAGAATAGTCAGGGAGGAATATTTCTGAATAGATGCTTCATAAATCTGAGTTAAGACAGAGAAGAGCAAGACATTTCTTTTGAGAGAAGGTATTTTTTTTTAGAAAGAATTAATAATTTCGTAATAAGGGAAATTCTAAAAGGCGTTGTAAAGTTGGAAGACTCAAGGTGGGTCTAAATGGTAGGATAGTCGATCGGCAAAGGCGCCGGGATACAAGATATGTATAATCAATTACCGCCACAACCTTCGGAGCAACGTCCACCTACTGTTACCTCGTCCTTTTTAGACCACACAGGTATATTAGCCATAATTGATCGAAAAGTGACTCAAAATTTCAGATTTTTTTCCACGAACGAAAAAAAAAGTTAGAATGGAAGTCGTGAAACAACTTCGGTTCTTCTTTCATCTTACACGGAAAAAAATCATTATATTGTATAGAATTAGTTCTATATTATTATTATTATTATACTTATCATAATTATTATTGCATTTCTAAATTATAACGTCTTAAGCCTTGCGGTTAACATGACTTGAATTATAAAAAAAAATCTAAAATTTGTTTTCAAACTTTACAAAACTCTATATTCCGAATTTATTCTACATTAAATCCCGAGTTATAGAAAACATAGAAAATTTATTCAAGATTCGCTCTTATCCCGACTACTGAAACAATTCAAAAAAGTTTAATGCACTTTTTTCCCCTAATAAAATATTTCAGCTGCTCTATTAAGTGACAGGTTGGATTACTTAATTTTCCTATGAGATTGATAATCGCATTTTAGTATCGCTTGTAGGGTATTATTAGAGGTACTTGTATTCGAGCGATCCTTCCATTGCATAATTATTACACGAGTACTGCGATATTTTTCTAGAGTGACTTGCGGTGCTTTATCTTTGTATCTTTCTGCCAATGTGAGCATTTCTCGGCGATGATATTGAATAACTTTAAGAGCTGATATTAATATAGAAGAATATATCATAATAATTATAAGAATAATTTCTGTGTTCTCGTCAGAGCGCGATTCGTATTATGTTCTCTATATTTAATTATTCCTCTCGCCAAATTGCTATAATATTTGAATTTCCGAAAGGAATTCGTTTTCTCTTGGACTCATTTATCAGCAAAAGGCTGATGTGATGGAAAACGGGATCCTTGAAGGTATGCGAGATGTGGTATAAACATCGGTAATAGACGACCCATTCCGATATATTAAGCTTGATGTTACAGGGGGAATTTAAGAGCCACGAAATGGTGCATAAACGTTGCGCCGTAAAACGCAGCTTGGCGAGCTGCATCTTGTAGTGATACGCACCGGACAGGTAGCTCCTGGCAATCGAGACCGAGAAAGAGAGATGCAAGGAAAAAGGAAAAGTTAGTCAGAATTCAAGATAAAGAGAGAGAGACAGAAGAAATGCACGCCCTGGGGTAATACAGCTTATGAGAAGAAAACAGTGGCGTAATCACTATTTCGACCTTGAAAAGAAGAGCCTACCTTGATATGTTATTTCCCCTATTTTCAGAGAGAAAGAATTAGACTCTATCCTTTCTCTATCAAATAATACCGTCATTTGGATTTTAATTAAAAAACCATCAATATTCCTTCACTAGGGTGACTTTAAAAATCGAAAAAATAATTTTTTTAGCTCACCATTTTACAAGATAAAAAAAGTTTGTTTAAAAGTAGGTTTTTAAAAAGAATTTCGAGTCAAAAGGATGATAAAATTTGGAATATAGGGAAAAATGCACTTCTTTGAGTTACGCCACTGATAGGAGAGCGTTATAGAAGCGCAATTGAAGACAGAGAGGGAGAGAAAGAGAGAAATGAGTGTACACTGTACATGGGGGCTGAAACTGCCTCCAGGCTCAACAGCATGATTATGAGCCGCAATTATGTCTCCGCTGGCTGCTGGCCATGCAGAGGTCGTCGGGTATAATGGAGTACAAAAGTTGATCCTTTGAGAAGTTACTTCGTGTTGCTCATCCCAAAAATAAGAACCCGAATCTCAAGCAAAAGAAAAGAGAAGTCTCCTTGAAAATGATTCATCATTCTGGAATGATACACTCAAATCAAATGTGAAGCACTTAATATATTATACAAGAACATCTGCCATTAAAAACATCTTGCTCAGAAGTTAAATAAAAAAATTTTCTAATCTTGCAAAAATCTTGTCTCGAATCTTGTCTATCAATAAAAATGAGAATCCAGATACAGGAATTTATAATTTTATGATTATGTAGATTATGATAGGATCAGTGAACTAAAGTCTAAAATACGGTACTACATATAAAAATAAATCAATCCGATGATTTCTGGAACGGCAAGTTAGTCCTTAATAAAATAATTGATTCGTTCCCGAACTCCTATTAAATTTCTTTTATAGTTCAGAACAGGTTCCATGTTATCATAATTGTAGGGTGAGAGCCCTTTAATTTCCGAGATCCCCGACCACAAAGAGAGAAAATCGATTCCGACAAAGTGCTCTCTTTAAAAGGGTTAAATAAAAGTAATTATGGAGAACAAGCTAATATCTCCGAGTTACGAGGAAACTTTAAACGTTGCGAGGGTTCCGAGCACATAAGACATAGTCTAAAATATTTTTATTTTGTCTAAGGTTTTCTTTAAAGTGTTTCAAGAAATTTTTAAGTATAAACAATTTTAATATATAATTATACACACTATATATATTCCGTCAGAATAAATTGTCAGTTTACCTGACAAAGTCACTTTGTCGATTTTTTAAGAAGATATCTAATTTTCTATAGGATTTAACTGTATCATTGGAAAAAAATTGAAAAGGCGACAAATTTCCAAAATAGGTAAAAAAAAGGTGAACTCAAAATAGGTGAAAAAGGTGGATAGGTATGTCAATGTATGATGACCAAATTAAATTTGAGAGTTTTTGAACAATCATCGAAGAACAGGTGAACTCACAATAAACATGACCGGTAGTATAAAACGAAGAAAAGAAATTTGTAAAAATCCTTTAAAAAAATAAAAAAACCTTAAAAATAGTTCCCTCCCTCTTTTGCGAAACTTGGTCCGAAAATACATGGTCATTTCAGAGGAAATGTCTAAGGGGGTACTACGAGGGCTTCCGGTCTGAGATGACGTAACTTGTGGCAGCCACTGTACCAGTTCTAGGGGCTCGATCAGTGGAGGATCGACAAAACAGGTAAAACGTTGAGGTAAGTGGGATGGGTGAACCAGGGGCTTGAGAAGGAGGTGGGAGGGGGGGGGAATAAGGAACGAACTCGCGGCATGGTACAAGAAGGATAAGATGCAAGGAGAAGGTGGTGGAGCACGTTGCAACGAGAGCAAACTTAGGGGGAGGGGTGGGGGCTACTCAGGGAAAGAGAGAGATGACGAGGGGGTGGGGGGAGGGGATACAGGGAGCCCTCCGCGAGGCACGTTCCCACGATCTCATGAATGAACTCGCGTGGCCACTTGGGGTGGGTGGGGGACTTATACTGCCCCCCACCAACTGCACATCGGTTTCTTCTTGCCTGCCGACTTCTTGTCAGACGGGGTGGGGCAAATTCGCCGCGAGGTATACGAGAGGGTAAGAAACTCGCGGCCGGGGTGAAACCCATCAAGTCTGTGCGTATTTTATAATACGTAATAAAAAAATTTTCTAATAAAAAAAAATTGAATACGCTGTAACGAAAAAGTTAAAAAGAAGAATTTATTAATTATTGATTATTAATTATTACATATTATTATCTCTGATATTATAGAAATAATATAAAATACATATATTTTTGTTTCGCGTATTATTCGACTAAAAAAGAAGAAGGATTTTAATGATGGCCTTTAAATGATTTGATATTCTTGGAAAATATCAAGCGATACCTGGTTTGATAAGGAAGTAAATGCAATATTTAATCAGGAAATTGTATGAGAATAAAAGAAGCAGATATAAAAGTCATAAAACACAAATTGGGACTTAAATCGCGGCTATAACGTTTTATGGTGTGAAACAAGGCAGAATGACGCGGAAATGAAGATAGCGTGCAAATTGTGATTTGCATTAATCATTTTTCACGAATGTAGAAAAGGCGTTTTACGGCTTGTCCATCCCACGATCATTTGTCACTTTGATTTCCTCAAGCCGGAGATTAGAGGCATTAGTGAAATAATTACCTGATGGCCCTGCATGTCATGTTATCCTTCTCTTTCTCTCTGTCGTTCAATACTGATACGAAATCAGACAAATCTCATTAATCCTTCGGATCACTTCTAATCAAAGCCGCGCGCCGAATGACGAATCGTTCTTAATTTTAGAGAGCCGAGGGGAACTGCATTTACATTTCACGATTATTATCAAAGGCTCCTGGCGACAATCGACGTCACGATATTAATGATACCTGCTCTATAAAGTTATTAAGCCACTCATTTATTAATGTAGCGTAAAATGCTTCAATCATTTAGATAATCTTTTCCCTGGTGAAAGTAATAAACATCTTACTTAGAAGCAGTAGGAAAATTACCCAATTTACAATTGTTAAGAGATTGACTCATATAATGTCATTTACTCATTTGAATTAGTTCAAACTAGAGCAGCTGAAGGAAAAATTAAAATTTCCTAATGCATATCTGCAAAAGATAAATAAAGCAATATAAAGTGACTCGATCCAGTAAATCTCGACATTTCCTGGTCCAGTTCACTTACA
The DNA here is from genome assembly GCA_904066005.1 of Synergus itoensis. Taxonomy (NCBI): domain Eukaryota; kingdom Metazoa; phylum Arthropoda; class Insecta; order Hymenoptera; family Cynipidae; genus Synergus; species Synergus itoensis. The sequence goes on along the minus strand of CAJFCP010000050.1, from coordinate 3,470,480 downwards.
AGTGAATGAAATGTACTCGCGTGGCGCCGAATGACGTCACAACCTGTTGCTATACCTGTTCTTCAAGCTCATTCTCGCCTCCCAACGTTGGAAGGTTCTAACTTGCACAATTATACATACATTCCTACACCAACCTACGCTATTTACTTAAAATGAACTAAATACAGTATAAATTGAAAATATTAATCAATGCAATGAAATAAAATTCTGTAACAACAAAAAATTGCAAAATGTTTTTTTTACAACCTGATGAATTTTTTTACATTCTCATTTATATTATTTTTATCCATTTATATACTAGCAGAAATTTATCCTTTAAAAACCCTTTAAAATTCCTTTAAATTCTACGAAATCTCATTGTTATTTTTCTTTCAATAAGTGTAAAAAAAAATCATCAGACTATGACGTCTAAAACTTTATCTCAATTCATATAGTGTACATAATTATTAAAAGAATGAGAACATGAATTTTACTGCTATCAGAAGTAGACTTCCGGTCTTTTGATTAAATTCCCGATCATTTCCCGGTTTCCGGGTCAAGTTGTAATCTTGAATACATTTTATTTTTCATTGATTAAAAAAAAAAAATAAGTTTAAAGTATTGAAAATTACGGGACACTTATTTAACAATTTATAAAATGATTTCACCATATTATTATTTTAGAAGTTCGAGTAATAAAGTTGTAAATTAAAAATCCAAAACTCCCCAAGTGATTTTAATTGAAAAATTATATGAATAAAATTGTCAATCATTTAATTTATTGTATTTTGTTCAAAAGTTTTAAAATCAATATCGTAATTTTTATTTGGCACCTTCACAAAACAAACAAATTAGAAAGGGGTGCCAACAATTGATGCTCTCACTCTATGTTTTTCCAAATAAACTAAAATCGATCACTCTGAAATGTCTTAAGAAGATAATTCCGAAATCTGTTTTATCCACAAAAGGTTCTGATCCTATCTGTAAAGTGGCGCGATCTACAGAAAAAGCATGATGATCACATTCACGTAGAATACCGACAGAGGTCTACTCAATCCACAAAGCACCTTATTCAAAAATTTAAAAATCCTTGTTTAATGACAAAACGTGAACAAAACACTAAACTGACTAGTAAAGAATTTTTTAACATAAATAAATTTCCCAATCTACGTTTTCCTCCCTAAAAAATATTTTTTTTAAAAAGATGACATAATTTGATAAATATTCAGGCTACTTTTGAAAATTTTTTTGAATTTTGCAATCGCCGATTAAGAAGTCTTGTCAGTGATCGATACGAATTAAGAATGACACGAGTGCCTTATCTTTAAATACGCGTAGATTGTTCAAGTGATAGAAGATAAAATAGTTTAACACTTGCGTTAAATATTCTAAGAACCGGATAAAATCCAAAGCAATTAACAGAAGGAAATTTACGCAACTGTTGTGATTAAATTCTGACTGTTAATAATATATCAAGTTCGTAAAATGTTTTAAAAAAGGGAATTTGAACAAAGAAGAACTTGTTATACATAAACTCTATTATATTATTGATGGAGTTATTATTATTATATCTATTATTGATTCCCGAAATTCTGCAAACCGAATTAATTAATTATTTCAAACAGAATATATAAAATTTTGTCGAATCTTGAAAATAAAAATTCTATTCGAATGAATGAGAATAAGAAAGTAATGATAATGATCTCCGAAATTTAATTAAGAATGCTGGAAAGGGTTCCTGTGGTTATAGAAAAGAGACATCTTTTAAAAGTTAAATGCTATCAAGCATTTCCGTTTTAATAGTAATTTATCTAAGCTAATACGGGAATACGAGGGGGACGTATGGTCCCACGATATTTTCCCCAGGAGGTCCCATAAAAAGAGACAATCGCCCCCTAGGAAATTGCCTTGACCGCCTCTGCGTAAATCCGGGCCTATGGCTTATATTTTTATTCAATCTTTACATATTCGTTAGGGCCCTGCTTAAAAAAGTTCTTTTGTCTAATATTCAGTGCAATCAGAATCATGAAAACTATAACTCATTTCAACTTCCTTTTATTTAAAATTTAAATATGCATCTGACTTAGTTATTCCTTCCTGCTTTAATTTAAATCCATCAATGTAAGCAAAATGCATTTGCATATATGCATATACCAAAAAAATAATTCTGCAAAATTAAAATTCACAAAAATACAATTTCACGAACTTTAAAGTTCTCCAAATAAAATAATTTTACCGAAAATGTTTATCGAAATTTAAATATACCAAAAATACTTATTAACGAAAGTAGAACATTACCGAAATTTCAAAATAACTTTCGAAATTTTTTTGAATTCCATAAGAAATATTAAAATTCCTTAAAATCATTTAAAAAATGTCAAAATTTCTTAAAATTTTTACAAACTTCTTAAAATCGTTTACAATTCCACGAAAAACTTTAAAATCTCTTAAAATACGTAAAGATCTCTTAAAATTCTTGAAAACCTCTTGAAATTCATCAAAATTCTACAAAATCTTTCATAAATTATAAAATCGTTTTAAATTCTTATACAAGTTTCTTAAAATCCTTTATAATTCCACGAAAAACTTTAAAACCCCGTTTGGACGATAAAAGGAGATAATTTCATATTTCGAACATAATAAATCGACAGAAACCGGACCCGTCTGAGACTTAATGTTTCGCGTGAAAGTTTGTAATTTATTTTACGAAAGGAAGGCTTATTGTGATGTGAGTTTGTGACATATTCACGTTGAAGAGTGGCGTCAACAGAGATCGAGAACGTGAGAAATCTATATCTCGATTGGTAACGTCAAGAGTCGCTCGATCGGCCGATCGACCGGTCCATCGACCAACCGCACGAACAGCTGCGGTTATATTTCATGCAACGCCACCTTACCTTATATGCATTCGCGGGGCTTCACTCTTATCTTTCACACGAAGCCGATGCGATTGATCGCACGATTTCTGTGCGACTCTACTTCATTTTCATCCCCACGTCTCAACAATATAGATAAAAAAATAACCGGTCTTGAAATCGAGCTTTGTACCAAGAATCCGAGTTACCTGACTTTCGGGGTTCAATTTTTAATATCTTTCCGAGAAAGGAAGATATATAATGAAAGCAAAATTCAAAAACTATAATCAAATTTTTTTTGGGGATTGATCACTTGAATTTTTAGTATACATCAGATTCGAGATTTTAAGGGATGAGATTTTAAAAGATTTTAATAGATTTTAAGGGGTTCCAAATAATTTCAAAATATTTTAAGAGTTTTGAATGGGATTTTAAATGATTTGAAGCGATTTCTAGAAGAGTTCGAAAATTTCAAGGAATATAACAAAAATTTAAACGATTTTAAAAGATTTAAAAACATTCGGAAAAGATTTTATAAAGTTTCAATGATTTCGACGGATATTAAAAAAATATCAAGAGTAAAATGTTTAAAATCACTTAAAATTCCTTACAATCATTTGTAATTCCTTACAGTCATTTAAAATGTCTTAAAATCTCTTAAAATATCTCGAAATCCTTTAAAATAATTCTAAATGCCTTAAAATCGTTTTATAAAATATTGAGACTAAGATTTAAAAGAAAACGATCATCGAAAAACAGGTAAACTCACAATTTCTGACAGCTAGTGTAAAAATACGCATCAGAAGTTTTTTGCAGAAATAATGCTTCATATAAGATAAAGAAGAATTCAGGAAAATTCAGTTCCTTTTAGTATATCCTCGGCCTATTCCCAAACCTGTCGATTTCGGATCGGATGGTTCACATCTGATCTCAAATTTCGGGGGCTGAGAATTCAAGGCCATTCTTATATTTTTTGCCTGAAATATTTCCCGAGAGAGGTCAGAAGCCAGAGAGCCTTGGGGGAGAAAAGTGAAAAGGAAACCGGCGGTTGCTGAAGGCAGTTTTTGTTTCACAGATACTTTCTACTCGAGTGACTATGAGATGCAGGGGGTGTTGTGTTGTTGGCTACACTTACACACATTTAAATCCCGTGGGTAGGTAAATACAGTAGTAGATCGTATAGACGTCGAAAGTGGTACTTGAGAACCTCATAAGATCAGATTTTCACTTATATTTCAAATCAACAAAGAAAGGAAGATAAATATCTATATCTATATATCTACGTATTTTATTGGTTAAAGAAAGATGAGGAGGAAAAATATCTGAGAAAAGATCAGAAAACCTTTTAAATCATTAAAGAACTTCAGAAATCTCTCATTTGCGATCATATAAAAGCTGATAGAAGTAAACAAAAGTACGAACTGGGTATGAATTATGGGATAGATCAATTAGGACATTAGATCTCTAATTAGTGAAGATTTTTTTTGCAGATTTTTTTCAGTAATGTTTAATTAAAAGATGCAACCCTGAAACCAATCGACAGTACCAATTCTTGTATCTCAGGCACGTATGAGGAGACGGGCTCCGTTCATCCGGTATCTGGTTGTGGAATAAATTGAACCTACGAATACGAAGAGTCGAAGAGAAGCTTCTTAGAATGACAAAACGTCCCTTATCCCTTCTTATACACATACATGTGTATAAATACGTTCTTATACGCCGTATGCATGACAACCGACACCCTCAGTGTCCACTGAATAACGTCCCACACTAGGACTCCTTACACAAAGGCAGGCTTCCAAGTGAAGTTTCGTTTACTGAAATTCAAGGACTCTCACTTTTTTTCTTCCAGGGTGGTCACAAGATTCAACTTTTCTATTTTCCTGACATTTTCCTGAGATTCATTTGACTTTTCTCTGACTTTTCGACTCACTTTTTGATAAATTTCCCTGGCATATAGTAGAAAATTACCAAAAAATAAAATAAAAATATTTTTTTTAATGTTCAAAATTTTCGTATAAAACTTTCAAAATTTCGTCAAAATTTTTGTTCAGTTGAAAATAATTCTATCCTATTCATCCTAAAAACGTCCTAAGTCAAGCCAAATAATGTTTCAAAAACATACAATATTTCAAAGTTGTTTTTATTTATTTATTTTATTTTTATTTATTTTAAATTTTTTAGCCTGATTTAGACGTTCTAAAAACGTCTGTAAATTTCGTTTCCGCTGGGATGTCCACAAATATCTTTCCGACAATTTTCTTTGCCCCAAAAAAGCTCTATTTCTAATATTCTTGATATTTAGAAGCGCATAGATTGGAACAAGAACAACGCATAGACAGCAGCACGCCATAGATTATGTGCCTGCATTGCAACAACATTGAGGGAAGTTAAAGAAACAAATTTGTTGTGCTACCTCAATGTCACCGGGTACAATGGCCATTTACATAAAACATTCCGCGTTGACTGTCATTGGAGCACTATCAAGGGATCACGTAACAATGGTCAGTCGCGATTGTTACGGAAAAGTTAGCCGCGACTGCATTATTCAACAGAAGACAAGTCTGGAAAATATAAACGGAATCGGCCCTGCTTGTTTATCGATGGTAAAAATATTCAAGAGCGCAACACGAGAGTGCAAAACGCGTTGAACCCATCGCTCTTCAGAAAGATACTTGGCTTGCTCTTTTTTTATTATTTTTTTTATTTTTTTACTTTTATTTCTCCCGCTTCTCAGTTCTCAATCTCTGCCTCCCTTGTTTTTCGCGCGAGCTTGTATTTCGCGGAATTCGATGAGAAAAGTAACAAACCCAGTGGCGGAGAAACGCTTTTTCCGAATTTTGTAAATAAATAATTATCAATCTTTGTGTAATTAAAATTTATAAAGCGACTGGAGAGAAGATACTTTACACCAAAGATTTTGATAAAATGAAATGGAATATTTTGAAACGAATGTTTTAAGTAAATATGGTAAACAGTTTTCTATTTTTAATTTGATTACAGAAAAGATTTGAGCATTTAGAAATAGTTTTAACAGAAAGAGAGAAACAGGAAATTAGAAACCGCAAGTTTCTTCGTGATTTTCTAAGATTTGAAAGAGAATTTGCGGGACGATGAAAAATGTGAATGGGTGAGACATGAAAGTCTAACAGAAGACGCTGACAAAGAACATGCGAACAGGCCACCGGATGTAATGTCAACCCTTCCGTGACGCGAACCCTGTTCCACACTGTAATCGTCGTGATTATTTATTTCTAATAATGTACGGAGGCCCTTCGATGTGGCCCGTCCCACTTCTCTTTCCGGTTTTGAAAAAACGTTACGTTTCAAAATATACATTATAACTTCACTCTAACTTCAAGAAGAGAAGGAAAGATTTATTTTTCCAGCTAAACTTCGATTTAGTCATCTAAAAGGAATTTTCTCTGGTCGCCAAATAATTTTGCTTCTAACAGACATCGCAGTACGTATTGTCATTAAAAATGACAATAAAATGACAATAAAATGACAATAAAATGTCGTAGAAAACTATGAAAAAAAATTAAAGAAATTCTTCTCAAGAAAATATTTCAAATATAAATTTCAAAGGAATTTAACAAAATTAAAAAGAATGGAAGATATTTCAAAATTCCAAAAGAATTCAAAAAAGGATTGAAAAGAATTCGACATCAAGATAAATGATCAGAATTTTGCAACGATTTTTAAAGATTTCTTTTGCGATTAACAAGATTTCGAGATATTTTAAATGTTTTTAAAGAATTTCAAGTGATTTGAAGAGATTTTAATAGATTTCAAGAGATGTTAAGCTATTTAAGGAAATTCAAGAGGATTTCAAAAATTTTACGACCTTTTAATTGATTTAAACGTATTTCAAGGAATTTGAGAAGATTTCAAGTAATTTTGATGAATTTGAAGAATTCATTCATTGATCAAAAAGTAGGTTCAATTAATCGAGAGTTGCTCAAAGTGCAGAATTCTGTTGAATAATCTACAAAGATGGCACAGAAATGTCAGCAAACCACATGTGTTTATTTATGTCGTAATAAATATCTTAGTAAGCCAGACTGGTGAGTGCGATTATGAGCCAACGAAGCCTCTCTATATTATCCACTCATTACATCTAAAGTTTCGCGATCATGATTGATTCACCGCCTGCTATTTTCCATACTTAGCAAAGTTTCTGATTTAAGCTAGTCACAAACTACCTTTTATCTTTCAAATTATTATCAAATTTATCAAAATTTTATCTTTTCTTTTATCTTTGTTTTATCTTTCAAAAGGAAAATAAAAAAAAATACGGAATTTCTTTTTGGACGACCCTAGTGATCAACCCGTCGGATTACGTTAAGCATCCCTGAAACCATGACATTTGATTAAACGGATATTTCCGCTTTCAATTGAAAAAATCCTAGACAATAACAAGTGCATCAGGTCTAATGATGTTTTTACCCCAGACGAATTCCACTCCCGAGTCAAGCCTCTTAATTCTCATTAAAGTTGAGTAAATGAAGGGAGCATTAGATGAAGCCTAAGTACATTAGATATACAACATAAGATACTGTCGCGTGGTAGTAATCGGTTGTTTACGAGTGTGATTCACGTATCATGGAAGAGTGTAGGAAAGTGTTAGTATCCAGTAAAGTCAGTAAATTCATTAAAGTAAATATAATACGGGTAAAGTATGATAAAGGGAAAAAGTGTCTTGTCACTACGAATCTAGTCGTCAGGCCAGTAGGTGGGTAAACTGGTAAACTACTCGTAGGCATGCGAGCAAACTACGAAGGAGTCACATTTGCGTGAGTGCCCACAGCTCGTAGCACGTGTATTACATATGAAGTGCAGAGAAGGGAAGGCGGGGGCGTTCAGTGGGGGGCCTTAATGAGGATGCTGCTGATTATCCAATTCGTAAATTCTCGCTACATTTTCATCGTACTCGACTAACCGCGAGTAACAAGACTGCCTCGCATCGTTACACGTTCTTTCGACCCCCTCGGTATTGGATAAACTTTTACTAATCGTAAACACCGTACAATACACGACGCCTGGAATTCGTTCAAACGTTTAACCGAATCGAATTGCTCTTATCACATCTCTTAGGTCAACAGTTACACTAACTTTACTCGGAATCAAATCAAGCCATTTTTTTAATCTACCGCGTAACAGACTATTTAAAGGGACAAAGGAGGCTCTATTTTATTAGGAATGATTAAATTTAGATCCAAATTTGGTCCACTTGGTTCCTTATAAAATATCCTTAATAAATTTCCTTAGAAACATTGTCACTGGGCATTAAAATATAATATAATAATATAAATAGAAAGTTTCCGAATCATTTTTTCATACTATTTTAAGAGTGAAAACTTATTTTCGTATTTGACGATATTTGTCTTAGGGTTGGTTTTTTTTTTGGTAACAAAATAGCACCAGACAAATTGAGAATTGGCATCGAGGGGAAATTTGGCAAATTATCAGCGGGGGGTGAGAATAATAAAATTTGCATCTGGCAACTTACCGAGTGAGCTTTCCTGGTCTGAGAGATCGGAGAGGGAAGGCACCTTGCGCATAGAGGTGAATCGGGCAGGAAGTGTTGGCACCAGGGCTTCTTCTTCGGCATCCGAGGTCAGCTCCTGCTTCATATATTTGGCCATCATTATCATTACACTGCTGCCACCGCCGACGATGCCGCCACCGATGTTGCCGCATCCCAGAATGCTGGCCACGCTTCGCGATTCACGCTGAAATTAATTTAATAACTAATTAATTATTATTTACTATTTCAAAGTTACACTTACTAAACCAATAATTATAGTGGAATTGGCAATACTTAAATTAAATGTAGCTTATTTAGATTTACACTACCGGTCAGAATTGAGGCTTTACGGTTAAATGATGTTAAAGATTGTTGGTCTACTATTCATTTTTAGTTTTTGTAAATATTTTAAATATTAACTATTTTTCATGTTGTGAAAAAATTTTCTCAGACTTTACGTTTTTTTGCAATATCTTCTTAAAAAATTGACAAAGTGACTTCATCCTGGACTAATTTTAAGCGTATTTTTAAAGGTTTTAACGTACTTAAAAGAAAAAAAAATGTAATCTTTGATAGAAATGAAATTTAAAAGAAAACGATCATCGGAAAACAGGTAAATTCACAATAATTTTGACCGGTGGTGTACAGAGTGGCAAGAAATAGAGAATTGTTTAATTATGATCGAAAGGGTAGTCGAAGAGTTTTCATAATTCAGTAGAAAACCAGGAAGTTCCAATTAAATATTATGCGCGACTGAAAATAAGGACCAAATTACTGTAATTACTAATGAGGCTATTGACGTGGATGAAGATAATTTAATAGAAGGTTCTCTACAGTAAGCAGAGTGGGTTTTTATAAGAATGATTAAAGTAACTGATTTTATTTAGCATGACACATTTTCCAACAGCAGCTTCATAGAGGAAAATTAACTTCAATTGGCACGATAATAATAACAATATGCTTAGGGAATTTAAACAATGCTAATGTGACTATGGCGATAAAGTTACTGAGGGCGAAAACTTGCGAAATATTGCATCATTTTCCTTTGTTAAATCATTTTCAACTACTTGAATTTCAACTGATTAAAAATTTAACTTCAATACTTTTCATTCCCTCATTTCAGATTGTCACATTAGGTCTGAAAATGTGCAAAATGTAAAAGATAACTTCCGGTAATCAAGTGATATTCAATGTTTCAATTGTAATCTATAATTACTTTGATAATATTTCTACCGATGCAAATGATAATAAAATAGAAGTGAGAGAGTCCATCAGGCATAACGTAAATCATTTTTTAATATCGTGATCTCTATGTTTATATTTTGTTTAGAACGCAAAATGTCGATAAGCACGTCTGAAATTTTATCTATTAAAAATTAAATATTTTTATATTTACAATATTTTATATAATTATAATTATATATAAAATAATTATAATAATATACAAAATATAATTATAATATTTTTAATATAAAGATACTGATTTCAAAATCAGTTTACACAACTCAGATCTCAAAATATGTACATAAAAATTCCATAAATGCCACTCTTCACTTTCTCGTTCTGTTTTCCCACGCAATAATCCGACACTGCTCTTATCTCTCGACTTCTATTATTATATAGAAAAATGAGAATGTAAAAAGCCCCCACATCTGCCTCTTCGAAGTATCTTTACATTGTACGCAAAATCGCATGTAATGATTAGAAACTACAGGCCAGGGAGGGTACACCGCAGAGATAATAACAAATTAGAAAGAAGAAAAAGATAAAACAACCTACGACAAAGATATGTGCACTAGATGGAGGAGAGAGCTATGGAGGAGAGAGTTATGGAGGGGAAAGTCGAAGAGGGGAGAATTGGAGAGGGGAGAGTGCTTTACTCAGCAGAATCATGAATGAATGGAGAACCTGCTAAAGCATAAAAGCAGTCTACTCGTAGTGCCGGAAGGTGGGGGTAAGAGAGGTACACTAGAGGTGGGGGGATCCCATGAAAGAGCATGAAAGAGCAAACGAGATGGTGAATACTGAAAAGGGAAGAAAAGGAGGGATAAAAAGGAGAGAAAGGCTTCACAAACTCTTCTAACAATAAGTGGGGGGACCAAGGGTCGGGTAAAAATCGTGGGTGGGGAGAGGAGAGGATGACCGCTTGACCTTCGTGCAAGCGCGCAACTGAATGAAGCGCTGCGCCGGCAGAATGACGCAACGACAACGACACGAGACGACACGATTTAAGTCGAGACTACACGAAATATTACGAGACACGTTTCGTTTTATCGGTTTATCCTCTTCAATTCTCTTTGACTGTTTCGTCTCGTGTTTCGTTTCGAAAAGCTTTTTTGTCTCTGGGTCTCTGCTAAGATTTGCAAATAACTGTCTTGACTATATGTATTACATTCGAATTATTACCCGGCCAAAAATATAACATTAAAATGTGAAATTAAAATTATTAACATTCAATATATGTTAATTCCACAAATAAAATAAATTGATAAATTTTAAGAATTTAGTTTGTTTTATCTTTTATAAGCACTGACAAAAGTAGTGCGTCACTTAGTTTAAAGCATGAAGCATAGTTATCTAAGATTCTGAGGCAGCTTTAAATTATATCCGAGTACTGAGACTCAGACTCGATTGGAGTAATCAAAAGAGGAAACTGGCGGGGCTTATTTCTCCTCAAATTAAATTTTATGTGGCGGTCATAGCCCCCGAGAAATGGGAGATTTTAACTACGTGTTGGATATTGTTCAGACGTTCACCTGACACTTTTTGGCGTATTGTTTTACTTGGGTAATTGGAGATGTCGAGTTCAACATTATTCTGTGCACTGGGAAAAAGACATATTTTTTAGCGCAATGGAAAAACTTCTAGGCGAATTGAAGTTTAATTAATTTAACATTCTTGCTAGGATTGCAGCACTGAAGATGTATTTCTGTACGATTACTCTGCATTGTAATATTTCTAAAATAGAACAGTACTGCTGCTGAAGATTTTGAAATTATTGGACGACTTTCTTGGATTCTTCAATCCAATAAAATGATATCTATTATTGACATGAGGAATAAAAATACCTACATGAAATATCGGAACAAAAATAGAATGGCATATAAAGCACACAGTGTGCCACTCATACAAATATTCTTATCAATATGATTTTAATGCAGAGAAAAAGTGTACTGCATGCATTCTTGAATATCATATTTCTGAGATACGCCAAGGTTATATCTATAGAGATATGGTTGTTATACACAATTTCATTCGTGTGTAAAGTGTAACATGCCGAGCAAATATAATCTTGTGAATTGCATATTGGCAAAGTCCCAATGTGCAATGTAAATTGTCTTAAGGTGAGTTGTGAAGTCGGTAGTTTTTTATAATACCCTAGGTCAACTATTTACAGGTCATCTTCTTCAGCAGGTTTATTACTTTTTATTCTCATATTATTATATGTTTCATGATGAGAATTCTTTACAACAGTAATGAAATGAATTCTTGTGAGGTGTGTTTTTTATCAACAAGTCTTTTCAACAAAGAGCAATAATTGTCACTAGTTTCTCAAAGCATCTTTTTATTATTATAGTCAATTATTCTCTAATTATAGTTGAGGGGTCGACCACTCTAAGGCATTCAGAAACATTATTTATATTTTAATTCTTTTGAAATTTTTTGACATTTTTTAAAATCATTAAAAATACTGTGGACTATTTTAAAATCTATTAAAGTCTTTTTAAATTCGTTAACAATATTATTATGTCGACCCCTCAATTTATTATCAAAGAATTGATATACTTATCTCATCAAAAGTGATTCTTTTGTTTTTTTTAAATATTTAATCAATCTATTTATAAACAATTAAAATGAAATTTGCATTTCACACCGGAAAATAATTAATTTGGCATTCGTCGAATGTTTCCAATAAATCAGAGACGCGATTTGACTTTAAAGGCCTTCGGGATTGGCATTGTATATATTATGTGAGAAACGTCTGTTTGATCGACATCGAGAGAGCGATTTATTGATGTTTATAGACTGTTGCTTGCTTTCGTCACCTCGGTTAATCGCTGTGGGGTACAGAGAAAATGATCGATAGACTTTAATGAACGCTAATTTAATCAAATTCTCGGACAACGGACTCTTTGTGCAATTTTATTCCCATTCTGAAACTCTCTCGGAAACTCTGAATGAATATTTCACACCGATTCCCGATAACTGAAAAATCATAAACCGCAAAGATTAATTATATTATAATAAATTAATTAATTACATAATTATAAATACTTTTCAAAGTATAAAATTCACTAAAATATTCTGTCATTATAAATAAAGACGTAATAGAAAGATTTTCAACACTTCCGTTCTAAAACAATTTAAAACGTTTTATAAATAGCCTCTCCCATCAATGAACTTGAAGACATGAATAAAAAACATTCTACTATAAAGTTTAATTTGATTCCAATCACGTTTCACCTACGCCATCTTTTTTTCAAATGCCCTTCGATAGTTTGTCACGCTCTTCGAAGAAAGACGTGATTGACAATGAAGATTCGACGAAAGGTACTTTCAAAATGCATCTCCGACACTTTACCACATTTTTCTTCAAGATAAAAAATGTTCACGAATAAAAAGCACTTACAAAATCAAATTATATTAATGCTATGTTTAGCAGATAGAAACAGTGGATGCAAAATTTGCATAATTTTTCACCATGCACATTTCAAAAATAGATTCGCAAGCGCATTCTGGGTAACTGACATTCAGACATGTAAATCTATTCACTTCACGCGGGATTTGACAAGAGACGCTGCGATTGAGCTGATAATCCACTAAAAGCACTTTGCTATTTTGAGCGAGCACTTTATGTGAGACAAATAAGAATTTGCAATTAACTTCAATGCCTTACTTTTTTATTGTCCAAGTTAAACTTAGAATGTTTCATCAGTTTTTATATAGAAAATGAAGACAGTGATTAAAATTTGAATAAATAAGTTTTACGGAGAAAACAATCTCCCAAAGAAAGTTGTTGACTCGCTGCTACAAGTATAGAAGTAGAAGTTTAAACTCGATAAGAGAATATTTTAAAAAGACTGCTGGATTAAATTGCGATCGACTGTTTCTCTCATCGTAAGCAGTATTTCAACCTATCTTATCAAACGGTAATGTAATAATAACGTGGGCGACATTAAGTCTAACAACTCTCACTAGAGTCTATAATTGCTGTTTTCTGTCTTTTGCTTAATTGAAACCATACTACATAATTTAGGTTTCCACTATAAATTCAGGATTTTACTTTTTGGCGATGAAATTTATCTTGGTCATTAAATCTGTGAATGATTATTGTTGACATGGGAGGGCTAGCTATGTATTAGGATCATTAAAACTATTTCTCCATCGCAAGTGTACTTAACGAAACGAATTAGAAAATACAAAATGACGAAATGACAGCAAATCAGCGGAACAGGGTAATTTTCTTGTAATCCAGGTAATAAAGAATTAATTTCGTTCACGCTTTCCTCTACGAAGAGTGTGACATAAAGCATTAATTAATAACAATCCATGAAGCTCGCTAAATTATATTCAATTACTACAATCAGAATTCGCTATATTAATACTAATGAAGTAAACCATATTTTATCAGAGATATTTATATTCCATAGCTATAAGAAATTTTCGCAACTGAACTTTAATCGTGAGTCACGATAGAGACATTCCTGGCTTAATTGATCAAGAACTCTGAACTACTGTAGTTTTTATGTGTATAATGAAACTGTATCAACTTTTAAAAGCTGGAGAAAGATTAAATAAATTATCTATCAATAGAAAATCGTGAGATATTCCTTACGACCTGGATTCTTTAGCTTGATTTTAGAACTTGATTTTAGAGATTATTCTTTGAAACTGAAAAGAGTACGTACAGGATGTTTCGAAAATTTGAACCACAGTTTAGATATAAAGTTATAGCCATATTTTATGATTAATTTTACGACACACTGTCCTTTGTGGAATTGAATAGTACAATTGTCGCGGTTCTGTGACGGATCCAATCGACCCTTTACGTTTCACACGTGCCCGCACATAGGCATAAAGTGCTCGGATTTATCAAGAATTGCTAAGCTGAATATTTTATAGTCGTCCTGATTTGATGTCTGGTGAATATTGAACGCTATTCACTTTTTTCCTTCATCGCCATAAAATATTAAATTTTAATGATTGACGCGAATGCAGCAAAAGGTTCTATTATTTTTTTCTTCAGATTAACATCTCTAAATTAACGATTTAAAAGATATGCAATGAAAAAATATGAATGTAATAATATTGATAAATTTGATCAAATTCAAATCCGAATTCCGATATTCCCGAATATAAAATAATTTTGAAGTGATTTTCAAGGATTTCAATAGTATTCAAATGAGTTTCATGATTTTCAAGTAATTTAAAAATATAAATAATGTCTCTGAATTCCTTAAAGTCTTTTAAATCTTTTAAAAGAAAATTTTCGGAAATCTTTTAAAATATTTTAAAATATTTTGGAATCACTTAAAACTTTGTGAACTCGTTTTGAACTCATTTCATATTTTAAGGGTCTACCCTTCAATATTCGGGCTTTTGAGGATACTAAAAATTGATGAAAAAAAATAGCTCAAATATTCAGTGATAAAAAAAATTTCGTGAAAGATCAAACTACTCTGTTTATCTACTTTCGCATTCATTAGAGCTATTCATCTTGTTTCTATCGTGTCAACTTTTTCATCAATGCAAAGATTTTTATCGAGAGTTAATCCACTTTTCCCATAAAATCAAGTGCACGCAATTTCGCGCTAGCGATTTATTCCGAGTGCCTCTTAATAATGCAAAGGACATGACTGATTCAATGCGTGAAGCACGCGACATTCATTCTTTCAGAGAGTTAATCTATCAAAATAAGCTATTTCCCAGATAATCAAAAATAGGTAAATAAGATATTCGAGCGTATTTTTAAATAAGTACAAAATAAATAAATAAATTGAGATGATATATAAAACAATTTCTCGCACTTTTTTGGCCTTCTGAATTTCATTTAGGAAGGAGACTAAACACGTAACTTTGGCGGAAATACTTGAGGATCATGGAGTCATAATTTGAACCTATTTTTAGTCCCTGCAATGTACTCTGTTTCCCAGTTTCCAAATTTCTCCGCTTTTGACTTCTTATTATTTTACTAAAGAACAATTCAATTTAGAAGATCTTATCTGATAATATTTTACACTTTCCTCAATGACTGAGATACAATATTCAATATTTTAAACAATTTATAGATGCTTTGATTAAATTTATATAAATTTATATAGATGCTTTGATGAAAATTCCATTGCCAATAGGAAGTAAATAAAGATAACAATCAATTAAACAACAATAAAAAACAATCAACAAAATCGGAAAGTCAATTATCTTCGTTTATAATATAACTGAAACGAAATCTTTATTATACTAATCAGCGTATAATAGGAACTCTGAGCAAATATTTGAGTAACGGTATTTTCAGATAGGCTAATTAATTGATTCCCGGAGACAAGGTGTCTAGTGGACCGGGAAACCGGGAAACCCGGAATTTCATTGAGGACCAGGAATTTTTTGTATTTTATCGAAAAATTGACTTTTTAAAACACTTTATATTCTTTTTATTCAATTTCTACTTTATCAATTTTTTTTATTTTTTACTAAGAGAACTCTCCAGTTTATGTGATTCTGTTAGGTTAGTTCCATAAGACTCAATGTTAATGTAAAAGCTTATATTTTTTATACCAAGCGGTAAAAAATTCTAAAAAAATTCTAAATGACGCGGAATTAATATAACTTTAACATATTTCAAGGGCATTCAAAAATTTTAGATTTTATCTGACGCATGATGTTCCACCTTCACTAAACTTGAAATATATTAAATATAAATTATAATACGGTGGACCCCCATCCGAACATAACCACGTCCAGCGTTACTTAACTTCGGTAATCGAACGGGAGATCCTAAACAATTTATCCGTTCAAGCGGACAGTTAGTTTAGTATAATTAGTCTATATCAGTATGTTTTAATTTCAGCCTTTTTATAGTTTTTAACACAAATTAAGCTTTCAGCTTAAAGATCTCAAAAAAACTGTTCTTTCTTCAATTCCTCTTCAAATAACCAAAATTCAAAGCTAGTGTAAGAAAGTAAAAGGTTTCTTGCATCGTAAAAAATAAAATAATGCGAAGAAAATTTCAATCGTTGATTGTTGAATATTATTTTTATTATTTTTAAACTATCTTACTATCAAGTTATAAAGTTGGGGAAAAAGTGTCACAATAATAATATGAACAATGAACATAGGAGATCAAGAAGTCACCCTAAAAAGTCCTTTTGTACTGTGAATTTATAGTTTCAATTTCTGTAAAATGATTCTTTAGTCATTGTTTGGTTATTTGTCGAGAAGTGCAAAAAAAGAGAAGAATCAACAGCTGCTATTGATCTCATCACAGCAGAATCAAGATACTTTGTATTCAGACCCAGTGTGGTCACTCGAAGACCGGAAGTGCCCTGGGGCCCTTGTAAACCTGCACCACTCGAGTATCGAGATTCAAGTATAACTTTTTCGTTTTGTAGCATCCGCAGTCCCTTCCTGACTTCCTTTCAAGGAAAGATCTTTTACTTCAAAAAGAAAAAAAACAACATCTTCCCTGTGATCCAGTTTCTGTTATTTATCAAATTTTGTCAAAAATGTCAAGTATTCTTTCTAAAAAAGCGGTACATTGGAAATCTATTAAAATCCCTTAAAATTTGCTGAAATCTGTTAAATAAACTATAATTTATTATTATCATTATTAATACATTAATTTCTATTTTCCCTGACAGCTACTCGTATTTCCCTAACATTTCTCTGCATTTCTCTAACAAATTTTTTTTTCCCTTACATTTTCCCTGACTTCCCTGACATATGTGGCCACCCTGATTGTTGTTTCAAACCTGATTGGTTTTTGAATGGATTGAAGTTGTTGTAAGAAGTAAAACAAAATAATCGTGCACGTGTTAGTCTGTTATAGTAAAGTAAAATTAAATGAAACCTTTGTTTGAGATACCAAATATAAATCACGGAATTTATCAAATCTGAGATCAAAATCTGAGATCGTGGGACTTATTAATTAAAGAAAAAAAGCTTCCTAAGCAAACGGATGCACCACACCTTGAAAAATTCACCCGGATCGATGGAAGGTGGATGTGCATCCTCTTCAAGCTGCTTACATAATTGGTCCCGACAACCCTTCATTAATAACTGTGAACTGGCTCGAATAAAGCGGAAGATAAACGATGTGGATCTTTTTTTTACTGAAGGTATACAAGGGCGGCTTTGCGAGGTTCGCAGGTCATGTAATTTGATTTTCCGACTAAAGGTTATATGCTACGTCACTATTCAAAAACAGGGACCCGAGAGTAGGGTAGGTCACGTAGCAGATACTGTTTTATCATCTAAAAGCATCATTTATTTCTTTTCTCACGATTTCAAAGACTAAATCAATAAAAGATTTAAATTCGGATTTGAAGAAATAAATCCTATTACTTCTATTTCTTATTTAGATATTGAAATGTTATAAGTCAATCATCCAGACTTATCCGGATTTAGCCGACAGGCTACTTAATGTTGGATTATTTATGATTTCAAATCTTGAATCGAAGATGGAATATTCTCTTCGAAAATAGTCAAAGCGTGCATCAATTTTAAATTATTATTAAAAAACCAACATATGACTCCGACACTTTTAAATTAAATGTTATCCCTGCAGCGCGCATATAATATTGCTATAGTTCTATGAATAAATACTGAGTGGATAAACTAGAACTGAAAAAATATCGAATAATGGGGTCTGAATAACAATTAGAAATTATTGAAATAATGGACTTGAATGGAAGGGGTATATATATTTAAATGGAAGAGTTACATCCCTTTAAATTTAAAATCAGTGCAACGATGAAGTGAAATATGTATAAAGACGATGAGGAACACCAGAGGAAGCGAACTTGGGGAGGAGAAATTGTAATCTATGCTTGCCAGAAATAGCATCCCTTCCCAGCTGACAGCAGACCTTCTGCATGCGTTGTTCGTTCTGGTCGCATGCACTGTTGGGTCGCAACGAACTTACTTGCACCACGTACCATGCACTTCTATCTTTAATGCACCATCAAGAAAACTTTAGATTTTTAAAATCAAATTTTTACGCCTGCTTTATTAGAAGAAATGAACTCTAATATTTAAATTTTTTATAAGAAAGATACATTTTTAAGAAACTAATTCATTTTCAACCAAATAAAAAAGATTAGAAATTCAAGGTGACAACTGAGATTCCAGTTATCTGAATGATAACTAAGTTATCATTGAATATGAATGATTTTCTGAACAATTAATTTTTGGAACGTTCAGTTATCGAGACAAATAACTATCGAAGAAACAAATTATTGTGGCGCTTTGATTTGGTTATCAAAATGCTGTAAAGACTAATTTTCGAGACAAATATACAATTATACATAATTTATCGAGATTGCTTTTATCTGACTTTTCGTCAAGATGATCAATTATTCCGACAGGAAATTCAATTATTGACTATTTTCTAACTAATGAAAAGTGGAATATGCTATAGAAAATTTAGGTGCACTGCTTTCGAGATTTTAATTCAACTTTTAAAATGGGTTTTACAAAAATTTATATAGATTTCACAAGATTTCAGGAGATTTTAAGTGATTGTAAGGAATTTCAATGGATTTATAAAGAATTCAAGAGAGTTTAAGGATTTTCAAATGAATTTAAGTTTCAACGAATTGATTCTAATGTGGAGGAAATGAAATTAATTCCCTTAAAATTACTTCAAATTCTTTAAAATGTTTTAAATCTTCTGTAAATATCTTAAAATCATTTAAAATATTTTAAAGTCTTTTGGAGTTCATTAAAATCCCTTGAAATATCTTAGAATCCCTTCAAAATTCCTTTAAATTCTTTGACAATCAGTTCACATTTATAACTCTTAAAAATCTCTTTAAATCCATAAAATCAATCAAAATCTCTTATCAATCTTTGAAATTTTTTAAAATCCTTTAAAATCCTTTTAAATTCCTTTAAATTATACGAAATCTACTAAATTTCCGATCATTTCCCAGTTTTTTCCCGGTCAATTATTCGAAATAACCGATTCTGAAAATTTCGATATCGATTTTCCATAATCGTCTTTTTTTAATAATTGCCCATCCCTAGGAATTGTGTGATATGCACTTATGAAGAAGTGGCCTGCGTGGGTATTTCAATAGTAATCTGCGCGGTAGCAAATATCCAGCGAGTGGGTGTTGTATTCCTTCGCCTAGTGTGAGAAATAACTGAATGAGAACCCATGTCAATGAGTGAGGGAAAGAATATGAATGAATGAGTGAGTACTCAGTAAAGCATTGAAAATTGAGATGGTAGTAGTAGAAGTACAATGTAAATTCTACATATATTTAAAGTTAAGTAAGAAGCAAAGTAGGAAAAGGTAGAATGTAGATGCGGGAATAAGAAGGGCAAGGTAAAAGGGAATAATAAAAAGAAGAGAAAGACAAAGGCGGGAAAGTAACAGATAAAAAGAGAGAAAATATGAAAGGAGTCTGCGTGACTGGGAAAGAGATATCTGGACCACACCAGATACATTCACTCATTCATTCATCCATTCGCCACAGGGATGTCAGAGACATCGTCGATTATTATCGAATTCTCAACTTGTATATCAAGAAATCATTTCAAAATTTATATTCAAATCCTTAGATTTCAAGAAATGACTCGAATTTTCTAAGATCTCGAGATTTGGATCGAGTCTCGGGAATTGGAACTTTTGGGAGGAGATTGAATATCTGTTGTAGCTTTTTTCGCTGGATTAGAATAAAAATTTGTGGTACTTAGCTGATTTGGCAATTTGAGGATAAATGTATCATGGCGTTTTAGGGAGCATATTTTAAATTATCCAATTGTTTCGAGTGGGAGGTTGAGGGAGGATAACGTAGTAAAATTATTGTGTGTAGGCTCTCATAGTCTCATACAGTGTGTAACTAAATTCGCTCGTAGGGGCAAGTAGGGTCAAAACTTAACGGCAGTTGCTCCAATAAATTGACGACTGTCAATTATTTCATCATAAGTACATAGTATTAAACGGCTCGCACGTTATATTTTTGCGAGGGAGGAGTGAATCATTGCCATGCTGCTTCTGAGATATGAACTCAGTTTTAAAATCCAGAGTTCATTCTTTGAAAAATGTTATGTCAATTATTAATAGAAAGTAAAAACTTACTTTTATAGACCTATGATCAATCGGATAGCCTTTTCTATGTGAAGGGCTTTCTTCATAAAAATCTTGATCTTCATCCCCATAGTCATACAGGGACTCTAAATCCATGCTGCCTAAAACAAAAAGAAAATATTATAAAACATTTGGAAAACATTGTAAAACATCAGTAAAATAAATATAATAGTGAATTTTAGCTTAATATTTAAAAGGAGAACTTCGGTCTTTAAATTTACAATTTTCGAAATTCTAGGAACACAAAATTTATGACGGCAAGATGTAATTAAAACAAAAAAAAAATGTTAAACGTGAGAAGATGAGAAAAGTTTGCTTTTCAAGATTTCGTGTAACACGTGTTCAATATGCTTGCACATGTGCACAAGGCTGAGGTGGATTGTGTGATCATCTGGAATGCTATACTACCCATGAAACGGAACCGCATCAGGTAGATTTTTCCCAGGGAAAAAGGAAACGAAAAGGAAAAAAAAAAAAGGTTCTCAGAAACTGGACCAACAGAACGGGAAACATGTTAAGGATTAAGAGCAGTAAAACTCGAAGATGTGCCATTCCAAATTGTTAATTTCCATTATTCACTTGAATTTTTTTTCCTCCTATATATCAGAGTGTCTACTCAAAACATGAAAAAAAATTCCCTCACTTTTCCATGTTTCTTCCAGACTTTTCTAGATGTTTCCAGACATCAATTTTTGACCAACACAGAATTTTATAACACCCCACTCCCCTAATTACATATAGCGATATCTAAAAATTTGCCCGAGCCAAAATAGAACAAAATGAATTTTAAGAGCAAAAACGAAACGCCAATATTCATACTGTCCCATTTTTAATGCTTGAAAAATTCTGACTGTTCAAATGAACCAATTTTTTCAATCAATTTTTTTATTCATTGTATTTTAAACCAAAAAAAGTTTTAAAATATTGATTCATTTATATTAAAAATAATTCTGTATGAAAAAAAAAACATATTGTTATTTTTATCTGGAAAAAATATATAAAAAATGATAAAACTGTGGAATATCATCATATGTATTTATTATTGTGAACGTAAAGTTGGCGAAACTTAAATTATCATTTTATGGTAAAGTATCAACATACCCATAACTAAGAATTGTAACTTTTCTCACAAAGTCGCAAAATTGCGCGTATCCAATAAGAAGAGATGAATTAAAATTTTGCTTCGAAAACAGTACTTGAGCGGAAAATAAAATGCGAGGAAGGCAGGTCAGAGATTTCCCACAGCGCCAATTTTTTGTTCCTCTTGAATGAGTCTGAATGATGGTCATTTAACTTTAACGCAGGTCGTGACCACGACCTTTTAGGGTGCGGAGGCTGCAAGGAAGGATTCTTGACAGGGGATGCCGAAGACCCGGCCATATTAACTTGCGGGAGGGGGTTGGAACCCTGGTTTTATAAAGATCAGGTTACTCTCCACTCCCACGAAGCGACAGATGGTAGGTGTAAAATTTTCAACGCATGGTGCCGACCATAAACAGGGTCAGAATCGACTTTCTAAAACGTCTGAAAACCTCGATTTTGCCTTTGCAATTTTTAAACGAGCCATCTTAAGACAGTTTAAACTTTTACAATGTGTATCTCTAAAAAAAAATGCCTGGAAATCTCTAAAAATTTCCATAGTGTAAATTTTATAGCAATAAAATTGAGAGAAGCCTGTAACGTTACTTGATGTCGTCCAAGAGACACATTGCTCTCAAACTCCTTATCTAACAAATAAAATTCTACTTGACATAGCCGACATCCCAAAAAAGGTTTCCCATTCCTGAACCGGTCGATCGAAAGGTTTCCGTTGATCTTGCACTGCCAGTTTTTCTCGATTCAACATCTTCGAGTTCAGCAAACGCGGAATAACGGTACTACAAAACAAATTTCTAAGAAATCACATTAACGTAATCTTTATACCAATTTTCCCTAATTCAACTTGACTCTTGCCGAGACCATAACAAATCTCTTGGGTAATTAATAAATAATTGTTTGACGAAGAGAGAACGAGATAAATACTAGGATAAAGACTCCTAAGAAATTCTAAAACAGACAATAAAATTGTCGAAGAAATTATACCTAGAAGTCACTGAAGATCATAAAATCTTTACAGTAATTACTATCTCCAAGTTTTTATATACAAAATCAGATTCGTTGGAAAATAGAAAATTTTCATTCAGGATCCGCTTGAATATTACATGAGCTCTCTTCTACAGTTAATTAATGAGATACAGAGTTATGGAAAAGAGTAATGAAATATTGAACGTATACATTATTTCCAGAACTCCTAAAATTATAAAATTTATACTCACCGGAAACGTCTAATCATCGTAAGTATATTGTATAATATTGAAATATTGATATTGTATAATTTTGAAAAAAAAAATTATTTAAATTATATTAATAATATATTAATTATTAATTATCAGTAAAATAAATCAATCAATAATAATAATGATGACTTTGCAAAAATTCAAGTGTTTATAAAAAAAGTATTTAATTAAAGAAAATACCTTCCTAAATCTGGAGAGAGATAAGATCAAAAGATAAGAAAAACGATATAAATTGCCAAATCTGATTAAAAAGTGAGTGTGGGCTTTTATTACTATTAGTATTCAGAAGAAAACGATCGAGAGAGACAAGATAGGTAAACAAAAGGAGAGTAAACAAAAGGAAGCGAGTATCATAAATAAGACGCTTTTCCCTAGCAACTACCTGCGCCTAGAAAAAAAAAAGACCTCGAAATTGATCACGTGTATGAACAAGATTCCTAGATATGGCTAGGTAAACTTATAACGGATTGTCTGTCTCACTCGTTAAGACCTGCTATTCATACCAAGTAAATGACGTTCACGAGTCGTGGAAATTTGTGTTTGAACAACTCAAACTAAGTGATAATAATTACTCTCTGAATAAAAAGACTAATATTTAGCTAGATGAGTTTATTAATGATTTACTATTAAAAGCTGTCAAAGATTTAGTGTTAAATTAAGTGCCTGCTTTAAAATTAATGATGAGCTCTAAAATATATTATATTTTCCTAGAGATTCTCGAATCCTTCAACGCTTGCATTTTTAGATTTCCCAGATTAGAGATTCTAACTCGTGACGACCCATAGAAATTTCATCTTTCAAGAAACTTTCTCTTGTAGCTATTTCCAAAAAACTGCAAAAAAAAACTAACCATCCTAGACTGTAAAAACTGTAATTTTCACATCTTTGAACTCTTCAAGGCTATAAATACATACAAATAAACTTAAGGTTTAAGGGTCAAAGGCAAGCTGCACTAAATTGCTTTACTGCGATTCCCCAGTGTTATTTTTAACTGATTTGAATAAGTTGAAGTTATAAAAATTGAAGTCATAAATATTTATAATCCTATTTCTTTAAGTAAACCTTTAATCCTTTTTTAGTCAAGCTTTATAGAAAACATTCACAATCCAGATGCTTAAGAGAATAAACTATTCAAGTGTTCTTAAAAATATTTTATATTTACTTATAAACAAAACAAATATCTAAAAAAGATTTAAATCCATTATTTTCAAGAGAAAGAAATACGTACACAAGACTTTGGATACAAGCTATACGAGAAAAGAAATAACGGTTACATCAATAATTAGAAATACTTTTTGAATTATGCGAGCAACAACCAGAACTGAATTATTATCTCTCTAATAATGGAAAATATACTGGAAACTGAATAATCAAGAATTACACTACATAAACTGTAAGGTTTTTAAGTTTGAATTGTTCCATTATTCAATATTTCAATATATAGCGAATTGAAATTTACAATTTTCCTTAAAAAATATAAACTTTATCTTAAATTTCTTAGGAAACCATACAAAAATTTAATAAATTCTTGTCTGACTATCGGGAAAAGTATTTTAAATCTGCAAATGGCGAATAAGTGACGACCTGTGATAACTAAAATTTTCAAAATGATATTTTATATTATATTTGAAACACTGTCCCTCTTTCAAACAAAGTGAAGAATTCGTTTCAACATCAAGGAGGAAGTTTAAACTTTATCCACTCTTTGAGGAGCCTGAGCATCTATTGTTTTAGGTTCGAGAGAGCAAAGTAATATCTGACAGAGAAGGTTCTCACATGCGGGCACCCCTTATTTCTGCCCCTATAGTTTCTTGGGCCCACATAAATAAAAAATCTCAACCTATCGCCCAGATCTTCTAGATTTTTCATGCCAATTTTAAACTATTAGTACAGCTTGATTTTTCCTCACCACATTTTCGAGAATAAAATAATTTGAGGCTCAATTTTAAAAATTCTTTCAATTTACAATCTCAATGATATTTGGAGCAATCGAGCAACGAACTACGAAAAAATGCCTACATGACAATTAGAAAACTAAAGAAACCTAATCAGCAAGAAAAGTTCATTCATGGACTTTCCGTCTACATAAAATCAACCAAGTCACTATGCTCTTACGACAGTCCTTACACACTTCAATGACGCAACTCACTGACTAGAATACAAGGAAATTAAGTGTGTAATAGCCAATAGCTACAACAAGTAATAAAGAGCCTATATTTATATAATCATAGGAGAACTTTTATTTCTGGAAAAGCCTAGGGGATTCAATTAAAAATTTAATTGCCTTTGGGACAGTGGTACTCTAGTCCAAAAGGTGGCAAAAAAAATCATAAAGTCAAAGTATCCCAAGAGTACCATCCCTCCCCCACCTCTTCAAAATCTAGATGCCTTAAACCTCCTACAATTAGCTCTTAAAGCCCTCGAGAAGCACAAAGGGCAAAATAGAAATAGAGAGGAAAGTCATCATCCCAGATTTTATGAGGTACTCCTACGACTTTTCTTTGCCACACAAAAGAAAAAACCGTTTCGGTTGCATTCGACAAATTCGTGCTAGAGGAAGGAACAGAAAACATCTCCTTGAAATATTACCAGGACCCACTGTCCTACTACAGATTTCGTCTTTCTTTCACCTATCCGTACTCTTTTCTTTTCTGTCTCATATAGTCTCCGTCAGCCTTCAGTCAGAATACGACAGGGGCGCATCCCTCGTTCAAAAATAAAGAACAAGTGTTCATTTAAGGGTTCATTAAAAAATCAATATTTTCTCTGCAATGAACCCTAACTTAGAAGACAAGCTTTCAAAAATCTTAAATTTCTTCCAAATACTAGCAAGGAAACGTAAATAAATAAATAAATAAAAACTATCAAGACGTAAATAAAGAATAGATTGAAGAGTACTAACAGAACTCTCAGATCGTGGAAGACACTTACCCCCTCAATTATACCATTTTATAAAAAAAAGCATTTATCAAATATGATTTTGATATTTTTAAAAATAAAATTAAACAAAAACTTTAAAAAGCAATATAATTCCAAAATATTCCTAAATTACACTTAATAAATTGCTTTTTTCATAAAATGGTAAAGTGGAGGGGTAATTTTCATCCGTGATCTGAGAACTTTGAGTAATATAGATTGAATTTTTTGAGAGACAGAGGCATGTTTCATTAAAACTGGCTGGACGATTACGAGCCTAAAGCAGTGGATTTAAACTTTAGGGTCCAATCCGCCCCTGACTGGTATACCCCCTCCTTTATCTTTTTCTCTCTTTTAGACTCCCCCTGGGACCCCTCCGGCTCTTTCTTGAGGCGTTCGACTTTACCACACAGAGCCAACTCTATCCAGAGCAAGCCCCGCGGCGCGGCGTTGCCATGCCAGGGTTCGAGATCCAAGAAACTGTACAAAAACCATCACCAGGCCCACCAACACGAAGATCGTGTTCCTCCTCCACCTCATCTCTTGGTCTCATCTTTTTTTTTTCTAATTGCAAGACGCTGCACGCCTTGCACTTTGTAAAACGTGACGTTACGTCGCGTCGAGTCAGACCGACCGAAACCCTTTAATTCTCAGAACAGTCGTTCGGACTTAATAAATTCGATACTACCAGGAATATATTTCCTCGATATTTCCAGTAAGCAACTCGAATTATCGCACCGTTCAACTCATGACATAAGCGACTCTGGGTTAAATAATAATATTCTGGAGCTAAGCGATTCGATAAATAAATCACTCAGTAGCA
The DNA here is from genome assembly GCA_904066005.1 of Synergus itoensis. Lineage (NCBI taxonomy): Eukaryota > Metazoa > Arthropoda > Insecta > Hymenoptera > Cynipidae > Synergus > Synergus itoensis. Next base: position 3,443,728 of record CAJFCP010000050.1, on the reverse strand, counting down.
CGTTCTTCCTAAATGAAGACACTCCTTATCATTTGTTCATATGAAATTTAAACCTCAATTAGAGATTTTAAACAACGTTGAGAGTTGATAATTAGAAAAACTCAGGACATCCTTTTGTCGGAAAACCAAAATCCATAATCTGAAAAAATAATGAAAAATAATTCTCGAATAAAAATAATATGTATACTACTATTTAAATATAGCAGAATAATTATTTATTAACGAAAGTAGAAACTTACCCAAAATTCAAATTCCCGAAATTTTCATTTCTCAACAATATGAAATACCCGAATTTTAAAAAGAAATTCTATAAGAAACACATGGATTCTAATATGTAAATCATCTAACGAGATGATTTATTCATCAAACTGAAGTTGAAACCTACTCCATTTTACCGAATTCGAAATGGAGTCTTTTCCTATTTCAAACCGGTTTTTGAGCCTAGGGAAACATCAGACTCTCATCTTTAATGTAGAAAAAGTATATCCAAATTCTAAAACTCTCAACGATAAACTGGCACCGTATTCTGAAATATTTCGACAACGATTTCAACATACATAATGTACTTGACCAATTTACTCGAAAAGTACGAGAGATGAAATTAAATTGGCCTCCCTGTCTCGACTGTCCATCATATTCATCTCTTACAAGCTGAAACATTTTTTTCACACGCTTTTTACAAATTAAACGATTCTCCTTTCTCACCACGAATACTTCCCTCTTTTCCAAAAAACACGAAAACGCCTAAAAATATTCACAAAAAAATTATTCCTGCACAATGAAAAGTACCAAAAAGATCTCTAAAATCTAAGAGATTTTCTACAGGTTATAAAGGACTGTAATATAATCTCTTTTCTACTAATAGAACTGAGTTACTCCGTTTTTAAAAACATTTATGTAAAACAAAACCGAATGCCAATAAAGATCACCGAATCGCAAAGAAACGCAGATTCTTGGAAGAGAATGACTCACTTAAAACAGCTATTAATTATGATATTCCGATCCCCGCAACTCCCGTAAAAACAAAAATAAATAGAAGCCTGACATGTGTAGGTGTTCAGTGTTTTGTCACACGCTAAGTTTCGCAAGAAAATTGCCTTTCATTGCCCGTGGAGGCGATTGCAAAATCGAAAAATCCGCCAACTCCCGCGCAGGAGTTTGTACGTTACATGGTCGGAGGCTGCCTGGACCATCGAGGTTATATATTGTGTGGATATGTAAAACTTCTAAAATACCTGTAGCTTCCCGCGAAACGTCACGAGGCGCCGATTGTTGTTCCAAGTTCACCAGAAAACAAAACACAAGCAACACAAACAACACAAGAAACAAGTATCACGTGGACCTCGAGAGAGTGTCAACGCACATCCGCAGCACTACACGGTCCACCCGTACATAATAAAGATTACAAATTTAATATTATGGCTGACCGACGTTCATGAATGAAACTGAGAACGGGTCTTAGCCTCCCCCGAGATTCCACAAACTAACCAATTGGCACAGAGCTCCGACTCTAACTCAGCGGCACTCCACGGATTGGATCATTTAACCGTTTTCTTCTCATGGAACTGAACTTGTTAGCGTGGGTGGGGAGAGCACCCTGATTGGCCGGTTTTTTCTACATGCACAGACGCCAACCTAATAAAAAAAAAACTTTGTATGTACCACGGAACAAAATAAAATACCAATTTTCTACGTTATTTATTTTGTATGCATAATAAACAATTATCCTTTTTCAATTGTGACCGATTTTTTAGTAATATAGCATTTTTATGATAAAAACCTGACCCAAATCATTTGTCTGCGATTTTTATAACCTCAAATTTGTATGAGACAATTAAAAGAGTATTTAGAAAATAAATACAAAGTGAAATACAAAAACCGTAAGTCCTAGGTAATACTTGCCTATTTTTCTTACTTCGGGAATACAATGACACTTTTCTGACCTAGGAAATACATATTTTTAAGTAAATTATAATGGAGAAATTATAAACATGACAATTATGATGAACAGTGAAATATAAATTGGCAAGACTGTAAGATTCAAATTCACAAATGAATTGAAGTTGGCCACAAGCAATTCTGGCGCTAAATTTTAAATGCGATTCTTTTTTATTGCGAATTAAAAATAATTTTATAGAAGTAATAAATATCAAGGTTCTATTTCATTATCATAAATTCAAAAAATATTTATTTGTTTATGAAGACTATTAATAAGAAAAATATATTTATAATCAAAATTGTTCATCTTATGATAATATTTCAGTCTCACACATTTATGATGAATCCGCTCTATTCGTTTACATATCTGCATTAGCGATATAGTTATGATACATTTGAATTAAAGAAACAGATGTCCTCAGTCCTGGGTTTCACAATGGACAGAGCAGTTCTGAAATGTTCTGTTGTGATTTGTGTTGCAGTTAAATCTAATTCTAAGGCTTTCAAAGCAGCTTCATGACAAACAGCCTGGATTTCTGCACCTGAATAACCCTCAGTTACATCTACCAGGTCCTGTATGATAACGTCATTAGAGATTGGCATTTTCTTTAATTTTATGGAAAATATTTCTTTCCTGGTTTCAGCATCTGGTAAAGGTACATATATAATTCTATCAAGACGACCAGGTCGCAAAAGTGCCTGAAAGAAACGATTGCATTTAGATTAAATTAATTTAGTATGTTTAAAATTAGAAGATTTCATTCTTTATCCTTCTTAATACTTTACCTTATCAATTCGGTCTGGCCTGTTAGTAGCTGCGACTAATGTAACATTCCCCAAGGCAGTAACTCCATCTAACTCTGTTAAAAGTTGAGTCAAAACTCTTTCCTGAACACTACTGCCACTACTTTTCGAAGAAGAAGCCCTCTCGCCTCCAAGAGCATCAATTTCATCAATGAAAATAATGGAAGGAGCAACTTGTCTCGCCTTCCGGAAAATATCCCTTACAGCCTTTTCAGAATCTCCCACCCATTTTGAAAATAATTCTGGACCCTGAAATCAAATCCGAATTTAAGAATACACCAGAAACACCAATTGACTAATAATTGTGTTGTTTAATTTACTAAAAATGATAAAATTCCAATCTTTACCTTGATATTAAGAAAATTGAGCTTGCTCTCAGTCGCCAAGGCTTTAGCAATCATAGTTTTTGAGCAACCCGGTGGACCGAACATTAAAACTCCTTTGGGTGGAACGATACCCATTCTCTGAAAGGCTTCAGGATGTTTCAAAGGCCACTCGACAGCTTGTTTCAATTTTAGTTTCAAATCTTTTTGTCCACCGATATCCGACCATTTCACATTTGGAACTTGAACCAATGCTTCTTTCATCTCAGAAGGATTTACATCTCTCAAAGCATATTGAAAATCTTCCAACGTTATCTCTACAATATCCAAATTAGATTTAATTTTTTGATTAGAGAAACGTTCTGTAGCATGAGACATGGCTTCGTAACATAAATCTTCCAAATCTGCAGCAACAAAGCCGTGAGTCTCAGAGGAAATGTCTTTAATATTTTCTTCAGTGAGAGTGTGAGGTACTTTTAACAATATCTTCGTGAGGATCTCATTCCGCATGTTTTGATCTGGCACACTGACTTCGAACTCCTTTCGTAACCTACCACCTCTGCGCAGAGAATTATCAACGAAATCTAATTTAGAAGTTGTAGCTAAAACAGCAACATTGGCATTTGTGTTCCGCAAATCATCGAGAAGATTAACTAAAGTAGCGACTAATTTTCTTTCTTGATTAGTACTTGAACTACTTTTCTTTGGGCAGAATATGTCAACATCTTCCAAAAGAATGATACTAGGAGCTTTAGCCACTGCATCTTCGAATAGTTCTTTTAATACGGTTTCCGTGTCTTCGATATTCTTCGGAATTAGATTTAAATCACTGATGGTTACCGAGTGCACATCGTATTCTGAAATGAGAGTGTTTGCAATTAGGGATTTCCCAACTCCTGGTGAGCCGTAAAGTATTATTCCTCTGATTGGGATTTGGCATTGTTTATTCAAGGCATTGTCCAGCAGATTTTTTAATTTAGCAATGAGATCTGAATATCCACCGATATCGTTGAATTTGAGTCTATTTTTCTTCCTTTTTTCTTCTGGTTTACTTTCAAAAACGACCCACTTCGTTAAATAAGTTGTTTCATACAAACGTATCCTCTCAGTGTTTTCGGAAATATTCATTGTTGCGAATTCTTGCGATAAATCGTTTGGCAGCTCTTCTTCACCAATATTTGAATCAGTGTAAAATTTCACTTTCGTGATTCTGAAGATTAATTTTTGACCGTAGAAAGGAACGATAATTTTGTTGCCGATAGTGAATATCCCCTCTTCAGTGTGGCTCTTGATTATCTCATCTAATTGATATGAAAGAGGAGGAAGAGGTTGCTTTCCTATATGTTGTATGATCACTTCCTTTGCCAGATAAGGAACTGTGGGTAATTTTTGAACCGTAAGAAGTGATCTCAGATTTGCTGATTCTATGGCTAAAACATTAAAGAATAAAATTTTATTTTGGGTACGATCTACTCTTCAGATCATATTGATAGCCACCCTGTACATCTAAAAGATTCAAATTTGTTATACGTACCAGATTTTGTTAGTGATATACTCATCATATTTCCATCATTAGAGGAAAAAGCAGTTTTAACAACGACGTTTTTTCCAATAAGAAGTACTTTATCTCCTAAAGCAATGTTACACAATTCCATTGCAGTTTTCGACAAGAATATCATGTTATTAGCAACAGTTTCACTAATATTTTTGGGATATTCTGTGAAAAAAAGGATATTATTTTGTAGTCGTCTAGAGTTTAAGTTAAATTGTAGTAAAATGTTTGAAACTGAACATAAAAATGTAGAATTCGATCTACAATTGCATAATTATTGCTTGAAAGTTAAAACTTTTTAATATTTTCTTGGCTGAATTTTGAGTCGAAAGATTAAATAATAAGATTATTATATAAATAATAAAACTTAAATGTTTATTGCCTTTCGGATTGTAAACTTCCACTATGCTGTGTAATACATTATTTCGTATAAATCTGTGCTTCCAATTTTCGTTTGATGGAGGACATTCTTGCAAATGCTCTTCATAGTCGGTTGATCCCAAAATGCTCTCGCATTTGTCACATTGCATCCACTTAGACGCATTCGCGTTTGATTTGCGTTTAGACGACATCTAAAAATTTGATTTTAAATTCTGAAACAATTGCCACACTGTAAAAAAAATTTTTGATAATTTTACTACATACATTCAATGATGTAAACAATATTATCTACACTAGATGCAAGATTTATTGATTACATTTACATTTACGGAAATAACTTTACAGTCTGTTCCACAAGAAAAAGTACGCGTTTTCTCGGAAAGTTTCAAACAAAACCTTATTTTTCTTCTTTGTCACGAAAGAAGGTTTTGAATATTAGGGCGAACTCACCTAATAAACCGTCCAATCGCCGTTGTTCTCGATAATGGCCTGGCACCTTCTGGGCATGCTCTCGACTAGTTTTTTGGCATATTCCGAAGACAGAGAGCGCCATATCTTCTTAATTTGTCGAGAGAGCTGCTTCAGGGTGAATACATGCCTTCCTACAAGCTTCTGCTTCACGGCATTCCACACATTTTTGAAGGGATTTGCATCAGGAGATTGTAAAGGCCAGTTCAAGGTCGTGATACTATTTTCCGCTTTCCAGCACATGCATTGGCGACTACGACGTTTGGGGTCCTCTTGAAGAATCCAATCCTCATTGTTGGCTCCAAACATCTTCTCTGCAGACTTCAGAAGACCACGTCTGTAGATTTTTACCATTTTTTGAACATTGAGGTTCTGAGTAAAAAGCTCTAAACAACCAAAACCTCGCTGTGAGAAGCATCCCCAAATGTGGATTTTTATAGGGTGTTTAAAAGTTCTCTCGATGAAACGCTCACCACCAGCAGACCAGGCTCGTTTTATGGGAACCCATGCCCAAAAAGAAGCTTTGCCGGAAAAAATTACAGTGGACCAATCACGATTAATATTTTCTGTAGCCCATGCCAAGCGTTCTTTCATGTGAACCTCTGAGAGCAGAGGTTTCTGCACTTTTGTCTCAGCTAACCTGCGTCTTATGGTATTTATACTAACGTGCAGTCCCTTCTTTGCTAGTTTAGCTTTGACTTCACGCAGCCGAAGAGTTGGGTTGTGCTTGAATAACGTAACGATCACCTTATCTTCCTTACTGGATGTTGCTCGCGTCTCTCTTATTCCTAGCAGGTCATCGACTGTTTTTGTATTCCTATACCGCTCTACCCACATTTGCACGAAGTGCTTAGACTTTTTAAGTACTTTAGCAGCAGCTGAGTATGAAAGATGTGGTCCTTTTGGATGGTAGCACAAAAAAACCGCTTCAAAGCGTTTGGCGTAGACACCACTCATGTTTGTGTAGTTCTTCGAACGTAGTTAGGCTACAAAGGAAAGCAAAAAAATCTTTGAAACGTTCCGAGAAAACGCGTACCTTTTCTTGTAGAAGACATTGTAAATTTACAGAAATTGGTCCATTTTCTGTACCCATAATTCTAGTTAAAAAATATGTACCGCTATAAAGCAAAAAAATATCTCTAATTATATTATTTGTTGAGTAAAATGAGGTATCGAGTTTTGAGGTAAGAAAATCAAGAAAATAAATCCACAATCCAATACCGCGGTAAGGGCAATGAAACAATAAAAACATAAGGAACAAAGTTTTAAACTTACAAGTATTTCGAGGCTGTAGAAGTCGGCGTATCCCCTTCGTCTTTTTTTAAGAAATAGGAGAAATACTTGAAATTAAGAAAATGAGGACCATGCGGACTGAGAGGTCAGAGGTTAGCAGAGGCAAGTAGAATAGAGGTGAGTAGAGGTTTGGTTGGGTTTGGTCAAGGAAGCAGTCTGCGCGCGCAGCGCGTGTTGGTTTCTCACGCGCGCCAAATTTTGACCAATGGCAACATTAACCAATGGCAAATATGGCGCGCGATTCAAAATCGACCATTGGCAACATTTCTCCAATGTATGCCATTGGTCAATGGCACAATGTCGCCATTGGTCAAAATTTGGCGCGCGATTCAAAATCGACCAATGGCAGCATTTCTCCAGTGAGAAGCCAACACGTGCTGCGTGCGCAGGCTGCCCCGTCAAATGGAAATTCCGGTTGATTAGACGAGTGTCTACTCACTCGGAATTTCCATTTGCCGTGTGAGCAGCCATAAAAATCACGCAGAATCCCCTAGAAGTAACTAGTATTTGCTTGTAATCTCTTGATTCACGTTGTCCCTGTCGTCGGCCATATTGATATACAGCAGCTGATTTCCAGCACATTATTACGGAACACAAAGTAAGGATTTTTCAAAGAAAACTCTATAAAAACAATGATTAATTAATACAGAAAATTCACCCATTTTCTAGGATCCCTTTTTTATTCATATTGAAAGTCCCAAGCATGTCTTCTATCATTAAAAAACCTTTATCTTTAACTTCTCATAACCTACAACCTTGCTTCACTTAATTATATAATAGAAAATGTAAAAATTAATTTATTATATTAAAAATTGATTAATTTTTTTTATTACTTTTTGAATGAGTATATGCTTTTCGAGTTTGAATAAACTGAGTGATATCAGCTTTTATAACTGAGAGGAATTGTTGAGAACTGTCATTTTGTGATATTTATAAATTTTTAATTCTTTATTTTCTAGTTTTAAAAATGCTGTCACGAAGGATTACTTTTTCGGTTCCGAAAATTGTGAAGAGGAACATCGGAATTGCTGCTCCAGCTTTGCAAAAGGCATCCGATCCTATTCAGCAATTGTTTATTGATAAAATCCGAGAATACAAGTCAAAGAGCGCGTAAGTTTTCTTGTGGAATTATATACTTTTCTATTAAGGAACAAAGGATCCTTCATTCTTTTACAGATTCTTTAACTACTGTCATGTGTTTGATTTTAAAATTGAAAATTGCTTCTGAAATTGTTTTATGACTATAGAGTAGAATCCATTTCAAAGGTCAAAGTTTTTTTCCTTCTAGTCAAATATTCTAATATTTTCGTTTTCTGGGTTTAAGTTTGTTTCAATTTTTTGTCACCTATACCTCTCTTATATTTATAAAAGAAAATTCACTTTTTTTAATGACAATAAGTACTGTGATGACTGTTAAAGTAATCTCGGATTTAAAAAGTTGCATATTAACTAAATATCTTTTTCGAAAATATAGGGGCGGTAAATTGGTGGATCCGTCACCAGAAATTGTACAAGAAAGGAAACAAGAATTGGAAAAGATCACAAGACAATATGGTGGAGAAGCTGGAACCGACATGACCCAATTTCCTCAATTCAAATTCACAGGTATAGATACATAGTTAACAATCAATCCCAAGCCAAATTTACCTAACTTTATATTTTAGATCCTGAAATGATTCAATATTTCCTTATTTAACAATGATTCTTCTTCTTTCGCAGATCCAAAAGTGGAAGTTGATGCTGAGGCTAAGTGAATCCACTAATAATATATTGTTACGTTGTAGAATAAAAGGAATATAATACAAATCCACTTAATATTCATTGATATGATTATTGTCGCAGAAAATCCGAAGAGTTATTGTTTTATTGTTGGAAGGTCGAGCAGTATGTAATTTACCGAATGTTCATTCAATGAGTTTAAGCAAGTATGTATGTTCATCATAAGAAAAGGTCTCTTTAAATATAAGAAATGAAAACATTAAGTATAAAAAATTCATTAATTTGTTCTAAAACTAGTACAAAATTAATAAAAATTCACAGCAGGTGAAACTTAAATTATTTACATATATTTTTAGTCAAGGATTACTTTTGGAATCTCTAGGACACCCATATTTTCTATTGCATCAGATAGAATCTCCATTTGACATTTTGCAGAGACATTTCTGTGAACCGTTGCGAATTGAATCATCTCTTCCTTAGAAATCATCGTTTTGAAATCCCCTCCACATGAACAAAGTTCTTTGATATTCTCTTTTTTTACTTCGAGACATCGGCGACATTGCAAATCTTGGAGAACGTAGCCCATCGTTTTTCTATTGAGAATGTCTACGAGTGCCATCTCGATTTCATCGTTGTCGTAGCTCATTTCGCAAATCGGACATTTCCAAACTTGTCTGAAAGTTCAGAGGAAATGTTTAATTTAATTCAAATTTGCATATTTCCGAATTAAATAATATAAAATCTATCACTCTTACTTATTGTTCTCGAAGACTCGATAATTATCCCTAGAAAGGTCGATATCTCTTGTATGATTACAACCCTGACAAATTACTTCTGGCAAAGTGAAAGAAACGCAAGGATCTCTCCATTCAGCCTCATCGGAATACAAACTGATATTCACTAATCTCAATAAATTATCCTTCAAAATATTCACTTCCTCTGTCACTTCCTTGTCCATCGACAACACCTGCAAATTAATTCTGTAAATTCCAAGTTCTTTGAATTATTTAAAAAAAAAAAACATTGCCGAAAAAACCATTTACCTCGCAAATTGCTTTTGTTAATTCAACAGCCGGCTTGATGATTCTCTTTCCTGATACAAGCATACCCAAATGAGGACTTTCCTCTGGCAATAATACTTTCTCAGGTAATTTCTTGTGAATTTTTTGTATGATCCTGAAATAGAAATTTTATAGTAAGATATAATAATAACTAATTATAGAATATTTTAATTAATAAACAATTCACTTACTGAAAAAGTTTCTGCGACATTTCGCCGGTGATTAAAGACTTGGCGAACTCTGCTGTATTTTCTAATTCGCCCAAACCAAGCCGTTGGGTCATACTTTGACTCGTACAACTATTTCTTCTTCGCTTTGGAGTTGCGCTTCCGGGTTCATTTTCTTTCATGTGCTTGTAAATTTCATTTATGTAGCCAACTATTATGGCATCAAAAGTCGATTGACAACGAGCTTCTTTTGGGAGATACTCCATCAGATTCCAATTCATTACTACTTCCGGCTGGAAATAAAAGGTTTTGTTCATATTATTATTATTTTTTTTTTTTTGTTAAAGTGTAAAAATTTACATTAATCAATACAAATATCTTATCTTACCATATCATCTTCGTTTTCTTCGTCATCCTCGTCTTCTGTCACTTCGGTGTCGTCTGCAGTCACAGCTTTTGGTACTTTGCCCTTGATGCCTCCATAATTTGTCTGTTCCCAATATAAAGTTTTTAAATTTGTATATTTCAGTCATCATAGTACTTATTGTCATTAAAAAAAAGTAAATTTCTTTTATGAAAATAGGTGAGAAATAGGTGACAAAAAATTGAAACAAAATTAAACCAACACAACAGAAATACTAGAAAATGTAGAAGGAAAAAAAAAGTTGACTTCCAAACCAAGTCAATAAAATTTAAATTAAGAACTGAAATTCAAACCTAAAATTTTCTTCATTGATCGAAAGAAGGTAAGGTTTGCTTACCAAATCCAACCATAACAGATATTCCCAGCACTGTTCAAAGCGTATATCAATACTGTGAAACAATTCTTTCCTTCGAATCGAGTGATCGATGTACTCAATATACCCCAAAGCATCAGCGACGGTTCTTTTCTTCGTACAAACGATGATTTTGTTAAAGTTTGCAAAAACTACAACAGAACCGAGTCTCTGGAATTCGGCTATTAGTTGAAGAAAGAGCTTTTTCATGTAGCTGTGAAGCGTACGACGAAGAGCGGGATCGTAAAGTAAAGCTTGAGGAGATCGTAGCCACCGGTAGAAGTGGATTATTTGATAATCAGCGAACACATTCTTATAAACTGTCACGTCCCTCAACCATGCGTTCACCATATTTCGCAAAACTTTAAATGCCGCATTGCATAAAGCTGTCTCGTCGTAACTAGGAATTCCTAAAGTTGCCGATTCTCCTGATATCATTTCCTAAAATAAATAAATTGCATTAATAAAATATACTTTAAGTTAGGTTTTCAGATAAATAGCACACATAGAGACATTGAGTTTTATATATCTAGATATTGAAGTATATTATTTTAAATTATCAACCTGCAAAGTTGCCTGAGATGCACTGTGAAATGCTACGAAGGAATTGGTGCCATCGATATCGTTTACATGCTGAAACTGCAATAACGTATTAACTGCCAAGCTGTTAATTTCCAATTCCACACAAACACTGGAATAAGTCCCCTTTTTGTTGATTGCACAGCTTGAACTTTCTTCGAAATCAGTCAACAGTCTGTCAATTTCAGAATTTGAAAATGAATATGAAGTAAAATTTTTAAATAGAAATATAATTAATTTTACAATCAGCAAATATAATCTCACCTATTATCATCATTTTCACTGCCTCCAAAATCTGGTTTCTCTGTAGATGAGCACCAAAGCACAAAATTGTTCTTCTGCAAGTGTCTCGCGTAGAACAAATCCGTTCCAAACAGGGTCGCATCCGAAGGGATATTTCCAATAGGTGCATGGAAATACCGACACTGTTCAATCATCAAATCCAGAATTCTCTCACTTTCCAGATAGTGCCGAAGCATCGTCTTCGCTCCTTCCTTTTGCCACTCGAAGGTATTATATAAATTCTCAACATCTTGAATATGAATCTTAACTACAGGAAACTCATTCAACATTGGAATACCATTCGTCACCACTGAAACATCTATCGGCGTCTGGAGAAGCAAAACTGTTCCTCCTTTCATTTCAGTCTTATAATTCTTCAGTGCGGCCTGAATAGCCTTGTAAATTTTCTGTAAATCTGTTTCCACCTTCACCTCAAAATGCATCGCTTCTGGAATATTCTTCATACTCTCCTCCGAGTGCTTTTCAACTGAAACACTTCTTTCAGTAACGTACAGCGTATTCATATTCGGCATTTGATTCGTTCTGACTGAATCGAGCACGAAAATGTGAGACCTTTTGCTTGGACTCAAAAATAATCCCCAGATCGCCCTCTGATGGTTTGAGGACCAATGGTGGTAAAGAAAAATGTACTTTAATACCCCAGTCTTTTTTAAATAAGGTTGAGCCGCAATGCTCTTGAAATTCAGCTGATCTAAACTGAAAGTATCAGCACCATCAGGCATCAGATCAGCCAATCTGTGGTCTACACTGCAAACACAACCCAACTGTAAAATTGCTCTGAACTCCAGACTCATCTGTGTTTCATAAATTCCCTCAACATCTGGTCTCGTCAGATCGTCCATCAAGTCACTGTCATATTTTCTGTAGCGTGCTTCTGGAACTTCGTAGCGATAGAGATTATAGACTGGCCGTCCGCGAGGTAAGATCTTTGAGCACTTTCTCCAACAATCAGTTACTGTTGGTTCAGGACGGGCTACTCGGCTGTTCACGTATAAAATTCGAGGAACATTGAGACGTAGGAGATGTAATTCTTGGTCAACGAGTACCCAGAGATGAAACCGTCCTGGTTCACTTGTTTCTACGATCTGGATTATCTGCCAGGGTGTGTCCAACAACTTCTGCTGTGCTCGTCTCAAAAATCCTCCCAAGGTTCCACTTGCTGGATTTCTCACAACTGGACGATTCACCTGTTCGAAATTATTGTTACCTTGCTTTTTGGTTCTCTTAACGCCGGGTTCATGGCCTCTTTGCTTTAATTGGAAGGCCCACTTCTTCTTGTGGAAGTCAATCCACGCCATTCTTTCCTTTCTTGTTGTTCCCATCGGTGGGGGAGTACCGAAAACTTCCTTCCAGGATTTTGACTTATCCTCGGATTCCTCTTCAGAAGAAGAAACTGCTCGTTTTCGTTTGTGGACGGTCGACGTCGTTGGCATCTTGAAGACTGGAGATTTGCTCCCTATATCTTCGATGTCGACTGGATCTTCCCCATCAGTGATTTCCATGCTTGATTCTTCGTTTTCATGAGCTCTTGGAACCACCTGGAAGATTTCGTTTATCTTCATCTGCGATTTTGCTTTGTTCTTTTCATTAACTTTTTTGTAGAGCCACTCTGGATGCTGAACTCTTGGTACTGGATTTGGAAGCTGGAAGTGGAATTATAAATTAATTAAAAACTATCATCGTAGTACCTATGGTCATTAAAAAAGGTGATTTTTTAAAATTAAAGATAAGAATTCAGGAGAAATTCAAAGGAATTTAAAAGAATTGAAAAGAAGTCAAATTGTGACCCGGAATTATCCTATAATTCTAATCTCAATAATTTTTTATGTAATTCAACTGTATCAATTGATAAAAGGTGATAAATTCTCAAAGTAGGTGAAAAGGGTGAACAAATTCAAAATAGATGAAAAAGGTGAATATGTGACGATCTGTGATGACTCTAAAGAATTAAAAAAAGCACTTAATGTGATGTAAATTTACTCACTCCTTGCATGGCTGCTGGTATCGTAATAATCTTCTGTATAGCACTTCCAAGTCTTTCAATGTAGTAATTCCAGTCCAAAATATCACGAATATTCGGTTCCTGAATACTCGGATCTTTTAGCCACTTCCTTAAATAGTGCCTAGTGACGCTTTTTTCAGATTGAAAAATAGCTAAGGGAATCGCTCTGGAATTCGTTACAATATTCAAAAATTAAACAAGCATTAAAAATGGAAAATGAATATTAATCAGTAATTTAAATAAAATACCTTTCTGTAACAGGAGATCCTTCTGGTTTCCTGGAGATGATATATTTACAAGCCAATCCTGCATCCTTCACCATCTGATCCCCCAGAAACTCAGCCAATCGCTTAGCAGTTGAAATGGAAGTAGACTTCTGATTTCCATAATCTTCAAGCGTTCGAGACATAGACTTATTTTCCGAAATGAGTTCAAACAATTCAGAATCTGGCAGATTTGCACCCTAAAAAATGTTAAAAGTGTGAATAAAATTCAAATATTCTATAAGAGAAATTCAACTTCTTAAATTTAACATTAGCAAAAATGTGTCTTACTTTACTGAAAAGAATGTCGAGCCAGTAATCAGCAACTTTAGCGACCGAAGCATAGCATTCTTCTAAGGTTGTTCCCTTTAAAAAAGACTCGAAAACCGAGGATTGGAAGATTTTAATCAACTGGAGTTCTCCTCTTCTTTTGATCTCGAAACCTTTTAATTCAGCGAGCGATCCATCGAAATTGAAAACCGCATATCTCTTCTTTAATTTTTTTCCTTCTTCCTTAGACGCAGGTAAAACCATCCCAAGATAAGGACCGTCAACCTCGAAAAAAATCGAGTTTTCGTTTCGAACTTGATACGTTAAATTCTTCTTGTCAACAAGATCGTGATAGACATCGTTTGTAAACTGATCTTTTACCATAAAATTGAGGACTGCATTCGGATATGAAACAGTCAATTTGGATTTTTTAGGATGCGTCGTTTTCACGACTACGTTGTCTGGAAACGAAGCTGGAAGAATACACCAAATTCCGTCAGTATCTAGTTCTAAAGGCCGGCCAACCTGTTCCACAATTTCTCGAGCTTTCATAATAATATGGGCTCCTGTGTAGCACACAATGCCTCCCATTTCCATGCTGAACCATCGAGAACTGAAAAGGTATAATAAAATTTGGTTAAAAATAAATACATAAGAATAAGATTGAAAATGTTTGAATTAAAATTATTTACCCTCTTCTCATGACATATCCATAGAAAGAATTTAGAATACATTTGTGGGCGAGCTGTAGTGAATCGTACAAGACTTCCCTGCTCTTGGCAGATTTGATTTCCCCAGCATCTCCTTTGACAACGGCAGCTGCGACCTGTTGTTTCGCTACTTTCGTCATACCCTTGTACTCATATCTTCTATCCCTAAAGGCACGAACAGTGTCCACATAAAACGAATTCTCCCTTTGACAAACTGTTTGGGTCCTCTCTTCCATTCTCGTAATCTTAACTTTCTTGTAGGCCTTTCTACAAAACTCAGTCAGCCTTTTTTTCTCGAAGGCTGCTTGGTCTTGCTTCGAAAGTTCATGGAAAGCTCTTCGAGGTCCTCCTGGATACTGTGATGGGAACTTCTCTATTTCTAACTGCTGCTGGATTCTTTGGTACTCGCCCAAACTAGCTGGCACTAAAAATAAATTAATTTAAATTACAGTCATAATACCTATTTTAAAGAATTTCAAGGGATTTCAAGAGATTTTAAGTGAAATACGTGAATAATGAATAGGTGATGACTTGTGATGACTTAAATTAATAAAAAGCATCAAACGCTTTCTAAAGCATCAAAAACGTTCTAATTTTAAAAAGTTGTAGTCTAGGAATTAAACTAACTGGTTTCGCCTCTCCACATCCACTTCATGTCTCGTTGACAGAGAGCTCCAGGTTTATTGTAATCACAGGCAGCACAAACAGTTTCATTAACCATTGCAGAAGGTTGTAGCCTATTAGTCAAAATAATATTAGGATACATGGCACCAACATCCAAGTGATAAATTACAGGATTCTCCATTCTTAAAGGTTGCTCCTTGAGAGCCGTGAGCTTGACCTTAATTTCCTCCAAGACCTCGTCAAAATTCGTGACCATGTCGAGTGGAACTTTTTCCTCTTCCTCGATCGCGTGTTTTAGGGTGCTTTCGATGCCCTCGATTAATTTCTCAACTGCACTGGGGACTATTTTAAAACGATAGGGAATATCTGCTCGGAACACCCCGGACTCCAAAGCTTCTACGTGACCACCAACATAAGTTTCTTGATCTAGAACGTGACCATCTGAAGTCAATTTGTTAAATTCTTGTTCCTGCTTGTTTGGGTAGATGATGTTTGCATGGTAGGCTTCTACCATTAAGAGCGACTCACAGAGAGTTCCTGAACCCTTCCGAAGTACCTGAAGAAACATTTGAATATATTATACATTTTTAAATATAAACAATTGCATTTAAATTCCTGATTGAAATTAAACCAACCTCGTCAGGCTCCATGGGAATAATAGTGCATAAAGCAAATATGAAAGGATGTACGTATTTCTGATAAAGATAGAAAGTAGCGACTGCATCTGAGACCGAATAATTGGCCAGCACTCTCGGTTCTTCAGAAGCAAGTCTGCACATTTCTTCTGGATCTAATTCAACTGGATCATACCTTAACTTTGCTTTAGCTACAGCCTTCAAATTTTGAGAGCCTACTGGTAGATATGAGTCACGTTTTACCCAACTGAAAATAACATGTATTTAATATTTCTTTGGCTGGTAGTTTTCTATAAACTAAAAATTAAATAAATTACATACCACAAACAGTCCATATGCATTGCAGGTCGACAGGCATAAACTCCATCCTTGTTCTTTGCAAATCCGATCCTATCCTTCATATTCATTCCATGGATCGCAGCCCTCGTTTCTACAAAGGGCCAATCGAAAAAATCTCCGTTGTAAGAAACAAACACGTGAGGTTTCACATCGTTGATATGATCGAAGAACTTATTTATCAGAGCCTTTTCATTTGGTTCGTTGAAAACTGTGAAGACACCTTCGAATTCTGGCTTTGGAGTATATTCAAAATCCTCGACATCAGATGAAATTATTTCCCTGTTTGTTATTAAGTATCCCTGCAAGAATTCATTACGTTAAATTCTGAATTGGAGGAGTTGGAGAGTATATTTGCAATTCTGCCTATACAAAATTTGAGGGCACCTGTGCGTCGATCATGTAAGAGATCATCATGATTTGATCGCTGTTAGCATCAGGAAATTTCAGGGGTAACTTTGTCGTTTCGATATCGTACGCTAGAACTATTGGCTCCGGTCTTTCCACAATGTCGTCCCTTCTGGTGATTACTGGTGGCTGTTGACTTCCACAAGTTTTGACGGAGTACCAGGCACCGACAAAAATCTTCATGTCGATTGATACACGAACATGGTGGGGTACGTCATACTCTCTAATGGGAAAATAATTTAACTTTGATAATATCTATTAACAGATAAAATTACATCAAATTAATATTTATTATCTCACCGAATATCAAGAATATTGTCCATGTGATCGACCTGTTTCTTCGTTTCATGAATCTTGTTAGGATTCAAAGTTTTAGTCAGCAGCTGATCGTAGTAAGTGTTATTCTTTTCACGTTCTCTATTAACTTTTACGGCGCTCATTATATCTCTCTTTACTTTTGTCATGTTAACCAAATTAGAAAATTTTAGCTTCAGGTACCTCTGCTTCAAACCGATCAAGTGATTTGGCTAAAATAGAAAGGCATAATTACTAAAATGTACTTTAAAAAATAAAAACCATTATATTATCTTAAATACCAAAATAATATCTAATATTTTTCCGGAAAATGTATATATGAATAAAAATTACCAAATCGAGGTCTTCTTTCGTAACGCTATCGATTTTACTTATAAATCCGGAGTACTTTTTAAATAAGAATGTGGATACTTCCTGTATAGTATCTTTGCGACAGAGTATATAAAAATAAGGCTCATAAGGTAACGAGACTTTGAAACGAGAAAAGTCCTCCTCGACGAAATAATAATCCACGCCACTAACCAGCTGTTTATCGTCTTCTACGATGTCAGTCTACAATATAAAAATAAGTTTAGACCTTCATTCAATTTTTTAAACCTTATATTAAGGATCCCTATTGGAAAAATTCTTGAAGAAATCGTCGTGTTATTTTTGGACGAGGAAAACACAAGAAAATCTATGAGGATTTTCAAACTCCTCAAAGAATTCGCGAGGATTAATTTTCTGATTCGCGAATTTTCTCGTGTTTTCCTCATCCAAAAATTACACGATTTCCTCCAGGATTTTTTCAATAGGGATAAATGTGTAGTATTTTAAATTACCGCGTGCATGTTGAGTAAAAATCCTATTCTTTCTTTAACGTCCGTTACTCTGTGAAATCCGTACAAAGCATCAATTTTAATATTTTCCTTCGCTAAATTGAGTCTTCCTTCCGCAGTGTTTTCCCTGAAAATTCAGTAGTGTAATTAATTGAGAAAATATACATACGATACAAAGAAATTATAAATAAAGGTTAGGTGCGACAAAAATTGCTACAACAAACTTAAAGTTTAAAAGTTATGCTAATCAAAGGTGTAAGAAAGTATATTTTCTACTGTTTTGAAAGGGGAACAAGACTGTAATACTTTTGAGATAGAAAAACAGATATTAAAAAATAAACAAGACAAAACAAACCTCGGAACATTTTCTCCTTGACCAAATCTTCTTTTAAAAGCGTTGGTTCTTTCAGGACGAAAACGTCCAGTATTGACAGACATTTTGCTCTAATGTAATCCCACAATAAATTAAAAACAACCACTTTTAATCAAGTTTTGGATACTCATTTTTAACATCCATCCTCTAAAACTGTCATCCTGTCATGATTGATAGATTTTAGCGGGAAACTTGTGGGAAAAATGATTACTACTTTTATACCACGTGGTTTGAAGCTTTAGCGCCCTCTAGATTTTTTAGTTTTTTGATCAAAAGGTGGTAGAAAGAAATTTTTTGTCGCTTTTAAACTCAATAGAGTACCTTAAAAACATATTAAATTAAGGGTATGTATTAATAATACTATATGATTAAATTTAAATAACCCTTTTTTCTCACAACTTTTACGAATTAACTTCATTCGATTTTGAATCGCGCGCCAGACTACAGCCAATGGCAGCATTTCTCGACTTATCAGTGCTTCCAACGCGGGCCCCGAACTCTACTGCGCATGTGTCGCGCTCGACATCCAATTGGTTGCTATTAGCGCGTAATTTGAAATGCATAATATTTGTTAGCATTTCAAATTGCGCGCGAATAGCAACCAATCGGATGCCGAGCGCGACACATGCGCAATGGAGTTCGGGACCCGCGTTGGGAACAATTGGGAGCACTGATTGTTATGCATTTGTTGTCATTGTCGTCATGTCATATCAGTTTTTCAATCTGACGGATCCTAAATAATACATATCTTCTTGATACATACTGTAAATAATCTAGTTATACATAATACAACGTCAAAAGTATTTTTAGATTCAAATATTGTGCAAATTGGTTTGAAGTTTGATGTCAAATGATGGATTAACTCGAAGATGTGAATAGTTTTCTGGTGAAAGGTTAATTTCGATGTGTTTTTATCTTTTAATTCCTCACTGCAATATTATATTCTTCGTTCATCGACTTTCTTTATTTTATTTGTCATCAAGGTATGTATATGCACTCTCACTTTATAAATAGTATAGTTCGGACTGTTTTGCAATTTTATATCATCAACATTTTAAGTTGTTTATTTCAAAAACAAAATTTATATATAGGTACATTTTTTTTTGTCGAAAAATAAAAGTCTCGAATGTGAAAAAATTCTGAAAAAATAATTCCTGAAAATTCATATTCCCGTAATAAAAATAATATTAACAAAAATGTTTATTAATTTACAGAACGTTGACATGGCTGCTCAGATGACAGCATTGCTGGCATCATTGCCAACACAAGATCTTCTCTGGGAGTTATCAAATTTAGTCGTAATGAAGGAAATGAAAGTAGCAATAAGTGAAACAGCAAAATCTGGAGTGTTGGTCGGAACCCTTACGATGGTTTCTGGTCTTTTTGGTGGTCCCCCAGGCATATTGTTTGGTAATTTAATTATTTTTTTCAATAAATTATAATCTCATTTTATTATTTTCTATTTAAAAATGCATCAAACGTAGTATTACATAGTTCAAATTATAAACTAATCCTCATTATAAATTCTTTCATTCAACTAATCCTCTTTCAAATTCATTGAATGTCATATATTACATATTGATTCTTTCTCTCCTTTTCAGGTGGTGTTATTGGAAGCTTTGTGGCAGCCTACATGGCCCAAGGAAAGTTCAAAACTGTACCAGAAATAATTAACCAAGATCTGACATCACAACAGAAAGAAAAGCTAGCGGATGAATTAAGAAAGTGTCTTACAGCACAAAACATTTATACAGTTTGTGAATTTGTTCTGCGAGTACAAAGTAGCGAGTTATTGTTAGAAGCCATAGTGCAAATTGTTCGACAATTTATTACCTCGGATTTAGCAATGAAGATAATGTAGATTAATTTTTGCAAGATAAAAGATTTTTATCGTACACGAATTTAAGGAAGGGGAGAAAGAACTAATGTTTGATACTGACTGTGACTATTTTATATTAAACCATTAGTTTAAAACAAATACTAATGCTAAGTAACTTAATCGTCTGTTATTGTTCATTTTTCAGTTAAAAATTTAATTTTATTGTTCATTTCTGTAAATTTTAGTTAAAAGGAAGAACATGGTTGTAGGTTTCAAATATTATATTAAAAAGGCTACTTATTAAAAATTAACTTTACAACTAATTTCAATTTATATTTAGACTTTTCTTAATTGTTAAATATTAAACCATCCATTAGCAAAAGTTACCTAGTTATTATTATTATTTTTAAATATGTCTTTAAATTATGTTTTGACATAATTACAATTAAACAACAATTTAACGAGTTTGTCTGTACAGTTAAAATAAAGAACTGTTTATAGAGAAGTTTTTGAATTATTAACTTTTTCTGTAATATTTACATATGTAGAATTATATTTTTAATTCTAATTAATTATTAAATAAGACTACTTTTACTAAGAATTTTGTATTATTTTAAAAATATTTTAGACATTTTAGACGATCAGAAGTTTAATATTTGTTTTTTGTTTAATATTGCTCCACAATTTTTTTCAAAATCTTCTTTATAATTTAGAGTGAACAAAATTTTTGAAGAGAATTTTTTTTTAAAGTTTTGAAAAGAAATTTTAAACACCAATTTTAAAGAAATTTCGAACAAAAATTTTTAAAGTTAGAAAAACGTATTTATCTTCAAGAAT
This sequence comes from Synergus itoensis, assembly GCA_904066005.1. Classification (NCBI taxonomy): domain Eukaryota; kingdom Metazoa; phylum Arthropoda; class Insecta; order Hymenoptera; family Cynipidae; genus Synergus; species Synergus itoensis. The sequence goes on along the minus strand of CAJFCP010000050.1, from coordinate 3,422,954 downwards.
TTGAATTTTCGCGATTTACTTTTTCGGGATTTTGGTTTTTCGGCGAAAAGATGTCCCCGTATATTTAATATTGTAAGTAATCATCATAGATCGTCTTTTATTCTTAATTTGTTCTTTTTATGCCACAAAGAATAGAATTTATAATTTATTATTTTTAGCATTTTTTAAATAAACCGCCAACAATCGATATAATCGATATTGCTCAAGTATCGATTTATTTTAAAATTTAATTTTTCAATTTAAGATATTTTCCATATAAAGTATCTGTATAATATTATTATATGCCTAAATGTTGTCTCTTAAATTCTAGATTAAGAAATAGTCAACAGTTTTACGAGTAAAGCCAAAGATTAAAGTTTTTCTCGTAAATAAACAATCTCGATACCCCCACCACTCTGCCTGCCGCTTTTGAATTCTTAGAATTCGTTTCTTCCTTCCTCATTTTCGTAATTTCGTATTTCGTCAGTTTGTTGATCGTCGCGATTGTGATCAGACGTGTATTTGTTGAAAATTTCGGTGGCTTTTTGGTTCAATTTTACGTCTTATATGAGTCGGAATGGTTGTTTTCGGTTGATTTCGGTCGTAAAGTGCTAAATTATCACGAAAAATTGGGTCTAGAGAGTTGAAATTCGACCAAAATATTTATTTCGTAAAATCTTTTTTAACCGTCGCGCCTCTGTCGTATTACTCCAGATGCAAGTTTATCGATTTTCAAATGATTTTGTACATTTTTCCAATCGTTTAGCTTTAGATTTGACCGGGTTTCGTAAAAAAGAAGCTCTAAATATCCATTTCTTGCTAGTTCGAATCCTTCGAATATAGGATGGCGCAAGTGATCGCAAGTTTTTTCAACCGCCATATTAGTTTCTTGGCGGGAATCGCGTTTATTTTCCAACTTCGTTCTTCGTTATTTTTCCGCAATCGGATTGTTAATAAATATTGATTTCAGCCGTTTTCGATGATTTGAGTATTTTTAAAAATAAAAAACGACGCTGCTAAATAAGTTTGATAAGACAATTCACATTTGAAGTATGTGAAAATTGTTAAGCTTTTAATTCTGTGGTGTTGAGTGTTGGCGCAACGGTCGTTTCCGTTTACGAGGCGCGAAAGATTTTATTTTTGTGAAAAAAAACTGATTGCGAACTAGTGAACTTGTGGCCTTTTTTGGTGTAAATGTGGGCAACTCAATTTGTCTTTTTTGACGTGAGTGTGTGAGTGAATTTTTTTGTCCATAATGGAACATGGAATATAGCAGATCAATCTGAGGGAGAATGTCCTTTACTGAAGCAAGAATTGTACGTATAAAAATTTATTTGTTGGTGTTCTATTTTTTGGTTTACTATTCTAATTCGCGCGCCAAGTGTCGAAATTCATGTCCTTTTTAGAATGCGGAACAATAAATTATTTGAATGTAAGATCAAAATTATTTCTATAATGTAATTTTTATTCTTTCATTTTCCAGATTGTGAGCTGAATCTGTGAGTCCCTCCTGTGACAGGTTGTAATTCATTTATTTCAAAGTGCATGATGACAAAACCGTCAGAGTACAAGTTTGGATAAGGTTTCTCTTTTTTTTATGTTTTCTAAGAAAATGAGAACATTCTATTTTCTTAACATTTATTATGAAAAAATAATTTCATATCTCGGAGCTTTTTTTAAAGAAAAATAATTCCTTATTCACTGGATTGAATTTAGATTGATCGATTTTAAAAACGCTTGCCTTTAATCCAGTCGTAATTAATTGGGGACATCTTTTTGCTGAAAATCCAAAATCCCGAACCGCAAATAAAAAACAAATTCTCTTTTTATTACTAAAATTTATTTTCTTAAACTTGTAAATAGAAAACAAGGCTACTGATTAATAAATATTTAATCAGTAGCTTTCCTCAAATTTCTGTTCACTTGAATCTAGGTTCCAGATAAAAAAATAGTTATCTTTATATAATTGGTTATCAAAAATTATACATTTTTCACAAAATCATGAAAAAAACTGTATTGATAATTAAATTAACGTAGATAGAAATACAATTAAACATAAATTATCATGCACATTACATTGCAAATTTCATCTAAACTGGTCTTAACATCATTCAGATCGGTTTAGGAATTTGAACAAAGATTGTCCTGGGCGTTGAAAAACCCTCGCCATAGTTTTAAAGTCTACAGAACTTAAGTACGAGAAAATTTCGTGGACTACAAGCGTCGGGAATTTAAATTTCAATATTGATTTTAAAATATCCTCGCTTGCAACAATTAACTCTCTCCTTTCTACAGCCATTTTGATACGATATGTGAACATCGTACCATAACATTTAAATTCTTCATTCACATTAATTGACATTAAATTCTGCTCTATGAATCTATTCCTCATATAAGAAGCTAGCTGGTCATCATTCCTCGTTAATATATCGTACAAAGTCACGTTTATATAGATTTTTCGACATTTCATTTGAGACAATTCTTGCTTACATCTTTCATAAAAACAATTCATCTTCTCGCTTTTGACTAACTCTAAGTTCGCATCGTTTACAATTCTTCCTGCAGATTCTCTTAGAGCTATCGCACGAACTATTAATTTTGCTATTGCTGGGTATTTACAAGTTTCAAAATTACATCTATACATATACAAAATTAAATCGTCGTCGACCACATCAACTAAATGATTTAAAGCTGTCTTCCCTTCGCTATTTATAAGATTAAGATCAGCTTCGTATTCTAAAAGTACTTCAGCGGCTACAAAATCTCCTTCCTCAGCTGCGATGTGAATTGGAGTGTTTCCATTTTTGTCTTGGGCGTTTATGTCAGCCCCATAATCTAAAAGAAGTCTAAACAACTTTTGTTCCTCTTGCGCATTTCCAAAAGAAATTGCACAATGCAGAGCGGTTTGATTATTGCAGTTAGTAGCTCTGGCACTAATACCGTTATCAAGAAGCATTTCAACAATTTTTTCATCTTTTTTAAATGAGCTCAGAGCAATGTGAAGCTCAGAATTTCTAGAGTTTGTATCAAATTGAACCCCTTTGCTTAAGAGATACATAAACGTTTTCGGTTTTCCATTAGCAATCGCGTGAGAAAAGGCTGTATAATTCTGCTCACAAATTGAATTTAAATTAGCCCCGAATTTGATTAATTCTTTGATAATTTTTAGACTACCATTTGCTGAAGCTAGATGAAGGGGAAAAACTCTTTCGTTCGGAATATCAGCAGGAGCCCCGCTTTCTAAAAGTGTTCGAACAATTTTAAAGTTGCAATTGTCGACAGCAACCATCAAAGGTCTAAGACCTCGAGAAGACTTTAAATCGTGAATACAATCAGTAGTAAAATTAAACGATTTAATAGTGCTGTTTCGATCTGCGATATTAACATCCGCGCCATTTTTAACAAGATACTGAACTATGTGGTTAAAATTTCTCTCAATTGCTATAAGAAGGGGAGTCTGATCGCTTACATTTTTTGCATTCACATCCGCGCCATTACTTAACAGTAGTTTTACTATTTCTAAATTCCCTACCGCTGCCGCAAAATGAAGAGACGAATTTCCGGTAACCTTAAGATTAACATCCGCGCCGTTTTCTATAAGGCACTCTGTTACTTGAAAAAATTCATTTTGTACCCCAAAAATCAAGGCACTCCTTCCGTCGTTTAACGTTTCATTAACATCTACTCCGTTCGCTAGAAGTAATTTCAGTATGTCAACGTATCCATTTTCAGCAGCTGCACATAGTGGAGTTAAACAATTCTTACCCCTAGCATTCAGATCTGCCCCTTCCTCCAGAAGAAGTTTAACGATATCTTTACGTCCTATTAAAGCTGCGATGCACAACGCCTCATATCCTTCTTTCCATTTTTTTTCTCGCTTGGAGTACACACGGCACAGTTCTTGAACCATTTCCAAAGTTCCTTGATGTACTGCAATGTGTAAAGCAGTTTTTCCATGCATATCCGTGACACTGACGTCGACCTCGTTCTCTAGAAGTAACTTCAACATCTTTACTCGATTTGTTAGAATAGCAACGTGAAGCGGATATTCTCCGCTTTGTGGATTAATAACAGCCGAGTTTCCTTTCTGTAGCAATAATTTCACTATATCTTCGCAGCCTTTACGGACTGCAAGTTGGAGAGGAGTGACACCACAAAAAGTTGGAATAGCGAGAACAGAGTTGATCTCCGGAACGCGATTTAAAAGAATCTGGACTATTTTTATCCACTCTCTTTCAACTGCACAATAGAGAGCAGTTTTTCCTGCATTTCCAATTGCAGTTACATCTGCACCGTAATCTAAAAGAAGTTGGACGATGTCGTCGGCTCCTGTTTCGGCTGCAATATGCAGGGCAGTCGTTCCATCTTTCCAACGAGCATTAACATTCGCCCCTCTGTTTAGAAGAGATTCCACAATCGAAGGCTTGTCCATTTTAACAGCAGTTAAAAGAGAACTGTTGTCACTTTGTAATGTATAGAAGTACTCAAAATTCTTTTGTGATGGAAGGACTTGAAAATTCAAAAGACTCTCCATTATGTCTAATTTTTCTAGTTTAATGGACCAGCAAAGTGGAGTTATGCCTCTTTTGTCTTTTGTGTAAGGTGCTGCTCCGTTTTCTAAAAGAAGGTTCATGATATCAGAATTTCCGTTAATCACTGACACGTGCAGAGGAGAGAGGCCGGTTCCCGTTTTTGCGTTGAAGTTGGCATGTTTTTTAAAAAGGAGAGGGATAATTTTCTCGTTACCACATTCCGCAGCAAGGTGGAGACATGTGTAGCCGAATTTAGTTTGGGAGTTCACAATGGCATTGATGTTTACATCGAACTCGAGAAGTACATCGATGATCTTGGAAGATTCCTCATCGAATTTCTCAGGCGGTAGGAGATTGCCTGAAATAGCAGGATTTCGATAAACAATTAAATGTAGAGGCATGAGTCCATCTATGTTTGTCGAAGTGTGGACTGCGCCCCTTTTTAACATCAATTTTACCATTGAAGAATCTCCATGAAGCACTGCTAAATGGAGAGCTGAATTTCCTCTGTAGTTTTTTGTGCTGTCGCCAACAACCTCGCAACTGTTATCCACAAAGAATCTAGCTATGTCCATATGTTTGTGTAATAGAGAAATACAAAGCAAGTTGTAACACGGGTACCACGAGCACGAACTGATTAAATGGTTAGTGATTTTCTCTACTTCCTGTAAATCTCCCATATGAACTGCAGTATATAAATCATCTATTATACTTTTGTGATCCTCCATAGTTGTAGAGATTGTATACCTCAGAATCAGATGATTTAATGATCGCTTGGTAGCAAAAAGCTTTCCGAGCTTCCAAGCTTGATTCGAGACGATATTATTTGTCCTTAAGGCATCGTGGAAATCTGAAATATAAGTTAAATTTAGTCGCACGAAAATTCACTTTTTTGAACATTAAACCTTTTGAAATCGCTTTAAATTTTACGGAAAAGTTTAGAAATCATGAATTTATAAAATGCCTAGAAACCTTTCGAAATTCCTTATAATTCTTTGAAATTTTTAGAAATTCCAAAATACCACAAAACAAACTTTAAAATACCTTAAAATTCCTGAAAATCTCTTAAAATTTCATCAATCCTTTTAAATTACACGAAATCTTTTTAAATTCGAAGAAAATATCTAAAATCACAGAATATATATTCCTCTAAATCTTTTAAAATTTCAGGAGGAACTTTTGGAGCAACGGACAAAAAGTCATTTCAGAGTCTCTTTTTTGAAACCGGAAAAATACACGGATTGAAATGTCCTTTATCCGGGAAAGGTTTCTCGAAGGCAGGAGGGGGACTAACTCTTTGTTTTTCGCAAAAACTAATTTGTTTGGCTTCTAGTATTTTAATAGTATCCAAATAGACAAAAGTCTGAAATGACTTTTTGTCCGTTGCTCCAAAAGTTCCTTAAAATATTACCTAAAAATCTAAAAATTTTCAGAAAAGCGAAAAAATACGTGATTATAATATTTGTTGCGAAAAATTTAATATAATGTATGCAAATTTGCTCTGTCTTCTCCCTTTCTCTCTCTCTGCGAGATCTATATAACCTTAAAATTCAATCGTTTCATTTTTGCACATTAGATTTTTTTCACATTATGTACTTACTTATTCAATTAAAAAATGAATATTATAATGTAAATAACATATTCTAAAATTTTGAATTATAACATATATATATCTGTGGTTATATATTGGCTATTATAACATTTATATGCTGGACGCCGGTTATCAAACAAAATGTTATTTGACAAACAAAACAAAGCTCTACTAGTTAATTTATAACAATTAAATTTAACTTACCTTTTGAATTACTCCACTACGTGTTGTATATTCGAATTTCCAGTCAATTGGAAACAAAAGTTTGACCAAACATTAACTGAAACCAATTGAAACGAATTGTTATGAGACCTAAGCGTTGTGTTGCATATGCTACTCCGTTATAGTAGCTACTAGCTAGTAGCTAGTAGCATCATCTCTCTCTCCTTCTCCCTTCTCTGACTCCCTCTCCTCTCCTCTGACTTATCTGAAACTCGAGTCTCGAGTTACAGAATTTCGATCGAGTGTGACAATATCTTTGACTCAATTATGCTTTGGAATTCTGACATACATACTAGCTTACTACCACTTATTACAGAGAGAAATTTTGAAATTTTGAATATATAATGATTTGAAATATTCGAATCATTATAGGTATATTGCGGCTTATATTTAAATGAAATTTTTCCGGAATTTTCAGTCGTCACTTTTATAGCAGGGTTTTTTATTCTAAATTAGTATACATATATTATATTGTTGGAATTGTTTTAAAAATAATTTTATTTAAAAATTTTTATATTTCCTCAACACATGTCAATGGTTACATTTTGTTCAAGAGTACTAAAGCAAAATTTAATTTACAAGATGATTAAATCATCGCATTCTATAATGTATTTAATTTAAAAAAGTGACCAAGGTTCGAACGCTCTCTCCACATTTTTTAAATCCGCTGAACTCAGATAATTAAAGATATTCTCCACGACAAGAGATGGAAACTCAAAGTCAAAAAGTTTTTTCAGACGTTCTTCACTTGATTCTAACAAATGCTTTCTTTCCATAGCATTTAGAATTCGTCTTTCTAAAATTTCAGCATAAATTGGAAAGTTCTTTTCATACAAAATCTCATCGAGATCATCAATTAAAAATTTATTCCTAAAATACGTATCTAATTTGCTGACATTCCCAATTAAAATATTACCGACCGAAAATTTGTCACCGATAACTTTATCAATCATTTGGCTCAATTCTTTTTTGCATTTCTCGTAGTAAATCTTACGTTGTTCTTTCTTATTAATCAACTCCAAGTTGTTTTGGTGTACATACAATCTTGCAAATTCTCGTCTAACTATCTCTTGGGTGAACAAATTCGCAATATTTATAAATCTAAATTCTTGCTCAGAGAAATCCTCATCATTCGATAAATCATAAAGAGTCTCGAAAGCTGTTTTCTCACTTGAATTTACTACATTAATATCAGCACCAAACTGTAAAAATAAACTAATATTAAGAAAATTCTTATTTTCAACAGCCATATGAAGTGGAGTGTTCCCCTCATAATCCACAGCATTTACTTCTGCTCCATAATTTAGAAGAACTTCATACATTTTCGTTTTGAAGATCAATCTTAAAGGAGAATAACAGTGTAGTGCTGTTTTTTGGTTGTTATTTCTAGCGTTGCTATTAAGGCCTGAATTCAGAAGTATCTTCATCATTAATAGGTCCGTATTATCAGATTTAATAGCAAGATGAAGCAAACTGTCTCCTGTTTCGGTTCTAGTATTGAGTTTCACTCCTTTAATCTTTATAAGATACCTAAAAGTACTTATGTTTACTTTTTCAATAGCATGAGCAATTGGAGTGTATCCCCGACTACAAATAGAGTTCAAATTAGCCCCACGCTGGAGTAGTTTTTCTAAATTACTAACCATTTGATGTGCAGCTGCATAATGTAAGGGAGGATATTGATCATTTGGCATATCAGCCGGAGAGCCACTCTTGAGTAGAATATCGATGATTTTATCATTCCTTATAGCCAGAGCAAGAGTTAGGGGTCTAATGATCGGACTTTCGTTTGAAGTACATAAGTGAGAGAAGAATTGACAGATTGATGATTCTTTTATCTTCACTGCAATGTTTAAATCTGCACCATAATTCACGAGAGTTTGAACTATGTCCTCATAACCATATAGAACAGCCACTGAGAGAGAAGTTTCATTATATACTGATCTTGCATTTACGTCGGCGCCTTTCTTTAAAAGTAGTTCTACGATTTTAGCGTCTCCGACTTCTGCGGCACAGAGAAGAGGAGTATATCCGAATTTGTATGGTTCTGTAATCTTCGGATCGACCTCAGCACCCTTTTCTATTAGACAATTCACAATTGCGAGAGATTTTTTCTGAACTCCATAATGCAACGCAGTTCTGCCATCTGTATCATCCTTACTGGGCTCGTTAGCATCGAAACCATTATTCATCAACAGTTTGACAATTTTCTCATGACCCCGTTCTGCAGCTACGTGAAGAGGTGTTGAATAACCCTCAATATTAGCTTTTAGATCAACCCCTTTCTTCAAGAGCAACTCGACAATTGCATCATTGCCATTGAAGGCAGAAATGTACAATGCTGTATACCCTTCTGTCCACTTTTTCGGGTTTGGTGAGCGCTTTAAAGAAATTTCACTTAGTTCGTTGACCAATTCCAAGTTTCCTGCCTCAGCAGCAAAATAGATCGCATTTCTTCCTCTTATATCTTTATGATTAATTTCAGCTCCGTTATCTATTAGAAGCTTACAGATAGACAGATTACCATTTTTAGTTGCGATAAAAAGTAGAGACTCAGCTGCGATGTTGCACGACATATTTGAAAGGAGGTCTCTATATACGCGAGATCCTTTCAACAACAGAAGCCGAACGATTTCATATTTGTCACTCATGACTGCAACATGGAGAGGAGTAAGTCCAGAAGGTCCTGTTAATAAAATCGTAGAGTCAGTTTCAGAAATCTTATTCATGATAATTTCCACTATTCTCGCCACTCCTTTTTCCACAGCCAGATAGAGTGGAGTTTTGCCATCTTCTGTGACTGTTTGTAAGCTCGCGCCGTAATTCAGAACAAGGTTGACAATTTCCTCTTTTCCAGATATAACGGCAACATGAAGGGCTGTCTCACGATTTCTCCAATAAGTACTAACAGGAACACCTTTATTTATTAAAGCTTCGATAATCGATACGTGGCCCCAATTAATAGCGCTCAGTAAAACAAGATTGTCGTCTGTCAGCTTAGGAAGGTAACGATTGTGAGAAGGTAATTCATAGTTAATAAATATCTCTGCAATTGTCTCATCACATTTTTCCAAGGCCCATCGAAGTGAACTTTTGCCCTTCGCGTCTTTTGCAAAAGCTACTGCTCCACGATTCAAAAGTAATGTCACAATTCCCGAACGTCCATTGATGGTTGCAATGTGAAGTGGAGTGAAACCCCCACGAGTCTTCCTATTGATGTCAGCATTTTTATCCAGAAGTAAGGGAATAAGATTCTCGTTTCCGCATTCGGCAGCTAGGTGAAGAACTGTGAAACCACATTTACGACTGAAGATAATATTAGTGTTAATATTCAATCCGTATTGGTGGAAAATGCCGAGCATGTTAGAAGTTTCTACATCGAAAAATCCGAGAGGTGGAAAGCCACCAAATCTATCGAGATTTCGATAAGCAATGAGGTGAAGGGGAGTCATTCCTTCAATATTTCTCGAACGCAAGGAGGCTCCTTTTCTTAAAATCTCTTGGACCATCGCAGAATCTCCGTACAGAACTGCTAGATGGAGAGGTGTATATCCTCCTTGCTCTTTTCGATGATCAATGACATTACATCCTTGTTTCAGGAATAATCGAGCTATTTCCACGTGTCTGTAAGTAAGCGCTGTACAAAAATGATCAGACCCTGGTCGCCAATTTTTTGTTTGGTATAAATATTTGGTAATCTTTCTTGTTTCCTCAAAATCACCGCGGTGAATTGCGCTTTTCAAGTTATATTCGTGTACGTCCATGATTGCAAAACTTGTTTATTGCTTTAAAATGTGTGCTAGCGTCTCGGAAATCTCAAGTTTTGGAAACCTACAGAAAGAACAAGATAATCAGTCATCTAATTTAATTTACATATATCAATCAACCTATTGTTCATTACTTTACTTACCTTTTTCACTGAGTATTATAGTGTTGAGTCTTCATAGTCTCTGACAAATATCAGCTGAAACAACGAATTTCAAATTACGATTGCTAAATATAAATGTATAACTGATAAATTAATTGATGTTTACTTATTTTTCTTATTAATATTGTCTATAATAGTTATCAAGGTCAAGAAGGTACTAAAACCGTTAGCCAATTGTTAATACACTTTTTATATTAAAATAAAAACTTACTCTCTAAGGCAATATACAGCCTGGAAACCAAAAATCGAAATTCGAAAAGCGAAAATAAACGAGTTTTTGTAAAAGTACTGCAATCACAGATATAGGAAATGAGAAATCCTGCAGAAAATCATTCCATTTCACAATCCACTTTAGAAAAGATGGAGCAAGATGGAGAATTGTTCGCAATTGTTCGAGAGGGGGATGAACGAAAGAGCATGCTCAATTTGTAAAGCGGGCAGTTTAAATCTTTAAAGATTCACAATATATTGAAAATCAGGTCCTTTTCAAAATGTTTAGATTAATTAATATCCGTACACTGATACACCTTTAATCCCTATTTAAAGACTTTCATATCCTTTAAAGAATTTTTTAATTTTCAGAAAACAAAATACAATATTACACATTTCTACAAACACACTGCAACAATACGAAAAGCTTTTCCACCTACTTCTTTGCCTTTTCTTTTTTGCCTTTTTCCGGCTTTGCACTGGAAGATTTGAAGGCATCTAAAATATCCTGCTGTTTTACCTGAATATCGACGTTTTTCATTTCGGCTTTTTTGCGATACCGATTTATCGCGGCTGGAGGTGAAAATTCAATTTCCATGTCGGAAGCTGTCGAACTGGAGCAAACGGAGTTGTTGTCTTTGTTCTTAGTTACCTTAAACTGAAGAGGTTTTACTTGTTCCTGTATTTCAGGATTATCCACACTCTCTTGCTTAATAGGGTACATCGTAATATAATAAGTTCCATCCTTCCTGTGAATGTGCAAAGTCGGTGGCAATTCGACTTCCGGATTCTTTTCTTCCTTCTTTGCTCGCTGAAGCCTTGCCAAAGACTGGAAACTTCTTATTTTCGTTACTTTCCCTTTCTTTCCTTTTATACTAGAAGTAGATGGCCTACTGTCTAATAATGCTCCTGAGCTAGCTTTTGCTTCTTGCAAAAGTTCATAAACGTATTTTGAAATCGCTCCTGGTTTCCATCCCAATCTTGGTGGACTCATTCCTAAAACTTCCCTTGTGTTCCAAAGCCATCCCATGTTTTTTGGTACTCTCATTCGCAAATCAAGACAATTTTTGTGGCCGAAGACAACTCCAGCATTTAATTTTCCAAGCGAATAAATGTGCTTCAGAATATTTTTGCTTACTTTCACAAACGAATTACTCGGGACATGATCTCCTTTTGAACCTGAGTTCAGAATATTCATAATTATTTTCAGGTGAAACTTTAGACTGTATTTGAGTTATTTATACTCTAGATAATCGAGCTTTACCTGTATTTTTACTTAGAAGTTTTCCTCTGTTTTGCCTTTTTTCTTTATTTTCAATATTAATATTGCCGCTCATTTTCGATGAATTGACAGTTACACTGAAAGGTTTTTTCTTGTCAAACATTCTGTGACTACTAGTTATAGAGTCTCCTAAGTCCTGTTTATCCTTCTTCTTTTTAGACTTGCATTTTGGTTCTCCACAAGGACCAGTTTCGATTTGCGATATTTCCTGTTTCGGTCTCTGACCTTCGTACAAGACTTTTTCAGATTTATCCTCTTTTCTTTTTAGTTTTCCGAGAGCAGGGGTCAGATTTTCAGTTTGAGAATTCGGTATTTCACGAACTGATGGATTTGATAACTCTTGTTTACCTTTTACTTCGGGAACCTAAATAAAATAAAATATAGATATCTTTACTATGTATATCAGAAAATTGATCTTAAATTTTTAGAAAATAGTTTAATATTAGATTTATTTACATTTTAGACTTTTATACCTTTTTTTCTTTTGTCTGTGAATTTTTAACTTGTAAAACATTTGTATTTGTAGCATCGGAAGGTTGATTTTGATTTTGAGAAATCTTCGTGATTTTTGGCTCACAAGTGTTGCCAGTTTCCTTCTCCCTCCCAAAAAAAGGACTTTCCGAAGGATCCGGTAGTCCCAAACCAACCAAGCCAGGAACTTTTCCAATGGAGTCAACAAATTCTTGAAGTTCTTTAAAGGCTTTGCACAAACAGTCGATACCCAAGCATGGTTTCTTAGAACACGTTCCCCCTGAATCTAATCCTCCTCCTCCTTTTCCGAAACATCCACAGCCTGTTTTATTAGGCGATGTTGTATCTTTCCAGGCTGATTTACAGGCACCAGAAAGTAAGGTTTCCATCGTTTGATTACTCGGGAGATCTTTCTGGGGTGAGAAATTCAAGAAGATTGGATTATCTATTATTCCTCCTGACTGCTTTCCAGATCTAGACGAATCTGTAATTATTTTATGTACATAGTTTCGGAAGCTAAAGAGTCTAATACAAACTAGAGATTCTAAATGTAAACGTAAACTAAACAATATAGAAAAAATCACCTAGACCATCTTTACAACATCCTCCTCCTCTCATCCGAAACAATTTACAGCAATTTTGAACTCTTCCAGTACAGCAACTTCCGGTATAACAAGGTCTTGTTGACGAAGCTCCATGATGATCTCTAGGAAGTGGATCCAGTAACCTGGTCCCAATACAAAGACCACCTGTACAACCTACTCCACCACAAGACTGGACTTTACTCAAAGTCTTTAAGTAATTTCCATCATCAGGACAAATACATAGTGGATCTCCTTTAAGAGGATCTGGTTCTTTCCTGAATAGTTCTTTAATCTCCTTCCTTGAAACAACTTCTGGAAGGAGAGGAAAAAGATCAGGAGGTCCTCCATCCCTTTTAGCAAGGTCCTGGCAAATTGAAGTTAATCCAATCACATTCTGTGGCTTCAAAGATCGAACTTCACCTTCCTGATCTAGCGGAGAGTCACAAACTCCAGCTTGGTTCATTTCAGGATCTGTCCGAATTTTTGTGCATTGGAATTCGTTGGGTGATTGAGAGTTTTTGAAAAGAAAAGATCTGTCTTGCAAGGCAAATTGAGTTACTATTGATTTTCCAAAACAGGATAGCCTCAAAAATAATGTGATAGTGCCAGAAGGGTCTCCCTGATTGTCGATGAGGTTGTAGGTGTTTTTTATAACATAAGGTTTAGGAAGGTGATTTTTATCGTTCATAGCCATTGTCACTTGGTCGCAAAGACATCCTGACAATAATACTTTAGTTTCACAGATAGGAGGCTTCTCGTTTTGTGGTTCACATTCGTTTGTCTCAGTTACTGTGAATATTCCAATTTTTAGAGGCTGAGAACGCATCGCTTGAACTAAATCGTTTGGCTTTTTTGGAAAGAGGCACGATTTTCCCATACTGAAATCCACTGAACCTGACTTTAATTTATCGCTCTTCGATTTTGTAGGGGTTTGTGCTTTCTTTTTTGTGTGGACGAATTCCTCTTGATTTAATTCGAATACTGGAAAATCTATAAACTTTAGATTAACGCTGATGGGTGAATTAGCTATTCGTTTTATCGTTTCGGTGTTTAGATCAATGTGATCGATGAGAAATTCTAACATGTAAAGCTGTTCTTCATTGAAATCGGAGCAGGTTTTAAGATCCATTTTTTAGAAGATTCTGAAATTAGTTTTTTGAGTTTTAAATCTTGAGGACGATAGAGAAATTAACGAGAGTAAAAATGCATTGCGGACTGAGAATTTTGAGACTCCTCGTGATTCAGAAAGTGTCAATACTGTCAATGTTCATCTGAAATCTGTCAACGTTAAGGTTAAAAGTTAAGAGACACTTCCTTAACCAATCGTAATTTGTATTGAAAATTTGAAAAACAGAGGAATTTTACTTGACTGGAATAAAGTCTAATTCTAAGTCTAATCGGTCTAATCATTAATTAAAATTCGACAGAATTTATTTAATTATTTATTATTTTATTATTTATTATTCGAAGATTTTATTTAGATACAATATTGATTATTCCAAGTAAATCTGAGAAAGTAAACTATTTTTTTAATTACTAAATAATTAAAGTTATTTTGTAGGAGTTATTGTTGCTTATATTAGCTGATGGTATCAAGTTCTTCAATAAATTTTCTACATTTTCCTTTCAGAACTTTTAAGGCTTCGACAAAAAGAACGGAAGAGGGAAGCGCACCGACCGATTCGATAGTAACTGAAAGATTTTAATAAATAGGTTAAAATAAATACTTTGGAATTTCGGAGTATTCAAACAGAATTGATAAGTAGAAAATTTAAAAACACTTACAAATAAAGTGATCTGGTTCTCGTTCCAACAAAACGCAATCTTTCAAATCCTCATGCTGTTCAACATTTCGTGAACAACTGTCGTAACGGGAATTCTTCACTTTAGCTTCAGTACCACCAGATTTACTTGGTACTATTTCTATCACTTCAGGACTGAAACAACTTTTCAGTCTTTCTGCCATTTCATTCTTTACAGGCTTGAGTAAAGTAATTCGTGGCATGAGTCTGTAAAAGGCCGTTGCTGAAAAAATGATAAATAAACAATTTATTGTGCCTATTGAGTAAAAATAATTCGCACCGTAATTACTGCATTTGAAAATACTTGCTGTAGTGTATACATACAGACGGGGGAAAATTTAGCGTGATCTCTACCGATTCCTTTGACAGCATGCATGAAAATGTTCATCTCATGACCAGGATTCAATTCGTTTAGCAGAATGTCTTGGTGAATAACTCCTACTTGTTTTTCACCTTCAGGAAAAAGTTCCTGTTGACTGCCAAACGGAACCCATTTTATATCTCCACTATAAACTGAAAAGTACGAGTCGTTATTAGTTTATTTTATTCGTTATTTACAATGAAAAATTAAAATTATATTTAATATTACGGTTTCGGTATTTATTTACCTTTGTGATTGATATACATTTCCTCGTGTCTTCTAGATTCCTTAGAAGCCTGCTTATTGTTTGTGCAGGTAACTTTAAGCGAATATCTTAAAGTGTCATGCTCATTAACTTCATCGTCTTTGTTTCCTTCATTTGATGGATATTCGAATAATCTAGCATCCGCCTTCAGAGGTACAAGCCCAAGTCTAATAATAAAATAATGGTATTAAATTTCTGGTAATTGGAAAAGTGAATTCAACAATTGGCATAGTAATTTAAGATAAACATATCTAGTTCAAAATAAAAAGGATGTTTAACTCTTAAATTGTCCTTACCTATGAGAAAGTACTTCCTCCTGCATTATACTTGTATAATTCACAATAAAAACCTTCTCAATTGCCATAGAAGGTACTTCACTAAGTAGAATTCTACGTATCGCATTAGCCAAAGAAGTCTGGCATCCAATCAAATCAAATTCTAATTCCATCTGATCTTCCGATTCTTGAACAATTTCTATTTTGAAATTCTACAATAAAGATATAAATTAATAACAATTTTTATCTATCACATCTTGTACCTGGATAATATAATAAGAATAATTGTCTCAAAAATATACCTCTTTAAATTTTTTCAAGCTCCAGGGCTCTTCAAGATTCTGAAATTGAAAAATATATCAATGTATTACCTATTAATGTTTATGAAAAATTGAAGACTTAATTTTCTAGAGTTTTACTTACATTAACAACACCATGTTCTTCCATTTTTATCCGATTAGAATCTCGGGATTTTTTAAAATTTGTATTAGAACCCATTTTCAATCTATTTGGGGGTTAGAATTCACAGTCAGATTATTTTCTTTGAAAATGTTTTGAAAAACGTTTTTTTAGACAAGTAAACTTTTTTCAGTCAAGTTTTAAAAAGTGAAAGGGTGTAAGGGAGACATTTGCAGTTTGTAAGATTTGTTAAATTTGCGTTTATATCTGTTTATATACAAATTTCCCTAAACTCACGTGTTTCTGTTTTGCGGCATCCAACGCGTCACAAGGTCACAACGCGTCGAACGCGTCAACAAAATAGAACAGGGGGCGGCCAACCAGTGCTAGAGAAATGATGTCATTGGTCAAAATTTGGCGCGCGATTCAAAATCGAATTGATTTAATTCGATTTTGAACCGCGCGCCAGATTACAGCCAATAGCAGAATTTCTCCGGTTTGAAACCAACACGCGCTGCGCGCGCAGGGGGCCAACTTTGAGAGCACTGTGGCCAACAAAATGACGGCGAAAATCACCATTAGAAATTAAAGTCACCAGAAATCGCCAACCTTTAAAAAGTAAAGATCACCAGAAGTGTCTATACAAAAATTTAGTTTTGTTTTTAAAATAATAAAAGAATATAAAGTTGCTAAAAGGTATACTTATTTGGATAAAATGTAAACTAAAAGTATTATTAAACTCTTTAATCGAACATTTTCTGTACATTAGAAAATAATCAGACATTTTTATCAAAATATGATTACCGCGACAGAATACTTTGAAATTCCAGTTTTTACACAACTACGATTAATAACTACGACCAAATAAAGTGTAGAACTTCGGCTTGTTTTTGCAGCTTTTGTGAATGCACTTGGCTTTGCTCAAGTCATTCTTTGGTTGATCGAAGGGAATGCAAAGACTCTTTGCTCCCATTGAAGGTGCCCCAGGCTCATCTCCTGCGTCCTCTCTATAATAGAAAGTCATTAATTTTAACATCCCATAATAGCAAATCAATGTTTTTAATAAGATTGTTTCAAAACTTAAATACAATATAGAATCTAAAGAATTTACCTGACACTGTCAGCCTTTATATTATCCTCACAAGAAACATCTCCACAGAAAGGTGTAAGAATCAGATTCTTTCCTTCCAGATGAGAACAAAAATCTGCCCATTCATGTGTCTGCTTAATATGATTCGCCAATTCTTCTTTAGCCCTGTTAAAAAAACAAAAATGTGGTTAGAAGGCCCTCAGACTTAATACATTATTCAAAAAAGGAAAAATTATCACAGATATTTACTTGTTAAACAAACTGGTATGAATCTCTTCCAGCAATTTACTAACGGATGAGTACGCATCAGCTCTCGACTTAGTCAATCTTTCTGCCGTATCTCTTCGAACCAGAGTCACCTGCTTCTTTTCCAAATCCTTAGGTCCTAACTCTATTCTCAGAGGAACGCCTTTCAACTCCCAGTGATTAAACTTCCACCCAGGACTGTAATTATCTCTGTAGTCTCCCTTTATCCTTAATTTACCGGACTTCTTCAATTCCTGCTCTAATTTTTCACATTCGGACATAAGCTGTTGTCTTTGCTCCGGTGTCGTGGAAGCTGTTATTCCACAAGGAACAATTACTGCCTGAACACAAGCAACATTAGGAGGCAGGACGAGTCCTTTATCATCTCCGTGAACCATTATCATCACTCCAATCGTGCGAGTCGTCAGACCCCAGGAGTTCTGATACACGAAAGTCTTTTCGCCTCCCTCTTCAGCTCCCTCCACTTGAATATCAAACATCTTTGAAAAGTTCTGTCCGAGATGATGACTCGTCGCACCCTGAATCGCTCTACCACTCGCAGAAATGAAAGCTTCCACGGTAGTTGTGTAATCACCACCAGCAAATTTTTCCTTTTCGGTTTTGCGACCTCTAACTACTGGAATTGCTAGCAAATCTTCGTAGACACTTGCGTAGATATTTAAAATCGTTATAACTTCTTCGTCGGCTTCTGCTTTGCTGGCGAACGCAGTGTGACCTTCTTGCCAAAGAAACTCCCTCGTCCGCAAAAAAGGTTGAGGATGCTTGAATTCCCACCTCTAAGAAAAAACAATTTTTAAATACAATGTAGCTAATCATACATCTCAGAATTATGGGTTTACCTGTTTTTTCGATGAACGTTTAGATTCTTTTAAACTTAATTACATCAAAAATTAAATTTTTTCTTTTAAGTAAGTTAAAAGCTATAAAAATTCTGCTTAACATGAGCCTAGAACGAAATTACTTTGTCAATTTTTAAAGAAGATATTACAAATAAACGTCAAATATCAATATTTTATAGAAATATCAATAACTTTCAAAATAATTAAAACTTACTTAAAGTAAAAAATGTAATCTTTGATGGAAATTAAATTAAATATAAATTTAATAATATATATAAATATATATAAATTTTTGATCACTAACCACAACATTATTCCACTGATTCAACTTAAGAGGCAAATCCCTGTAAGATGCAAGCCACTTCGCATAAGCTGGGTACATAACAGTCTCAGAGGTTGGACGGATTGCAATCGGCTCTGCCAACTCAGAATCTCCACTTTTCGTTACCCATGCAACTTCTGGTGCAAAATCAGCAATGTGAGTCTTCTCCCTTTCCAAAGCTGCCTGGGAGACAAAAATAGGGAAGTAGCAATTCTCTACACCCAGTTTCTTAATTTCCCGATCAATGAAATCTTTGATCACCTCCCAGATAGAAAAGCTCCAGGGACGAAGAATATAACAGCCAGATACGTTGTAATACTCTATCATTTCACTTTTGGTAATAACTTGCGAGTACCAATCAGGAAGATTTTCCCCCTTCTTTGCCTCAAGACCCAACCTGGTTCCAGTTTTGGTATCTTCTTTACTAGCCTCCTTTTCCGCTTTCTTCAAAGCTTTTTCGTTTTGTTTAGGTGATTTGGAATCTTTGCCTCCAGGTTTTGGTGTATTTTCTCCTTTCTTCCCTTGATTATCAGCTGGGGCAGTTAATGGTTTCCATTCTTGCCCTGCGATTGCTTTGTACTCATCTTTTAAAGTGAGGAGAGCCTTCACTTCTTGGTCGATTACAGTTTTGTCTGCTTTAGCTGATTTAAGCTGCCTTACTTTGTCGCCTTGTTCAGCGATTTTATTCGCTATTGCGTTAATTTTTGAGTCAGCAGCACTACTTGCAGCGGGTGCTGGTGTATTAGATGGTGGCTTCCAATCTTGACCAGTTGCAGATTTGTATTCAGCTTTCAGTCTCAGAAGCTCCTTAACTTCCTGATCAATCGTTGCCTTATCAGCTTTCTGAGATTTTAGTTGTCTAACTTTCTCTCCTTGTTGTGCTATCTGATTAGAAATACTCTCGCCAGAATTACTGGCAGCTTTAACTTCATTAACTGGAGACGTCGCACCAGGTTTCCAATCTTGACCAGTTGCAGATTTGTACTCAGCTTTCAGTCTCAAAAGTTCTTTCACTTCCTGATCAACAGTTGCTTTATCAGCTTTTTGGGACTTCAGTAATCTTACTTTTTCTCCTTGCTTTGCTACATCGTTTGAAAGGTCTTCTGCAGAGTTAATTGAAGGTTTAGATACAGGTAGAGTTGCACCAGACTTCCAATCTTGACCTGTTGTCTTTTTGTATTCAGCTTTTAGAAGCGAAAGTATCATTGCTCTTTCGTTTATTTTATTCTCTTCATCCTGTATTTGAGCAGCTAGGTCGTTGACGTTCATATTCGACATTTTACAAGCTGGAATCGAAGTTTTAAGACTTAGGAGTGTCAATGCATCAATAATCGTTGCTTTATCAGCTTCATTCTGGAAATAAAGATAAGGGGAATTATAATATTTTAATAGAAAATTCAATTCCAAAAATAGTGATTTAATTAAATATCTGTATTCAAACTTTTTAAATAGTTAATTTGAAATAATACAGTATTAAAATTTGATTTTATGTTTAGATATTCTTTAAAAACAGTTTAATTCTGAATTATAAATAATAAAACAAATAGATAGTAGAAAAGACTGGATATTCTAAAGTTTAATATTACCTTTCGCAAATTTTTTTTTTTCAAATTTTTACTTTATATAGATTTTTTTTGACATATGGAAAGCAGACTAACGCGTGGAAACACGTTGCAGTGACTGTAGACCGCAAGTAATAAGAATAATTCCCTTCTCTTTTCAAGGAGTGGGGATAATAAGAAAAACGGGACAACGCAATATAGATATAGGATATAGTATGTCTTTATCACAAATTAGCTGGAGGAATTTCGAAATTTGAAGAGTAAGCAGAATTGAAAAATGCTTTGTTGACAATAATGCAAAAGATATATATAAAAAAAAAATATATATAAAGTCTACCTTTTGTTTTTCAGCAACGGTGCTTGCAGATTGAGTAATAGGAGAAGATGTGTGTCCGTCAGGAATATGGAATAAAATTAGGGGTGTTTCTCGAGATGAAAAAACGTTTGCTGGAGAATAAGGAACATCGCAACGGAAGAAACCTTTCCTCTGAAGTTGAATTATTTCTCCTTTCTTTAATTTCTTCAACTCAGTTTCTCCAACAAGTTGCACTTCTTTCTAAAATCCAAAATTTAAAAATCAGCAAGATTTTGATCTAATTTATTTTTAAAAAATCATAGAAATTATTAAAGAATTTTAAATTACCCTTGTATCCTTTGCGATATAATTCTTGAAATCTTCGTCTTTGCCGAGAACAGGTTTACTGATGATATGATCAAAGTAAACAGCGTAACAAGGTACCAATTTGGTTTCTGCTGAGTCTTCAATCTCACTTTCTTGTGCGGAGAGCCACGTTAGTTTCAACGTATTCTTGAAATCTTTATTCTCCAAGTTCAGCGAAGCTTCAACGCTAACGATTGATCCATTTTCCTTCTTCACCTTTTTTATTAAGAGGTTTCCCCAGTTTATAAAAGTCGCATTTTGACCCTCGACTAAAGCCTCAGCATCTACTTTTTCAATTCGGATCTTTGGGCTGACTCGAACTTTTTTAGTACCTAATGATTGATTCTTTGGATGATTCTGAACAGTGATCCATTCGTTTTTAGCACCTTCGACATTGACTGTGACCAATTCATCAGAGTTTAAAGCCGTATATCTGTAAAAAAAGAGGATAAGTAAATAAAAAATAAATTTCGAAGTCTAAAGCTTCAATAGTATCTTACCTAACAGCGACGGGATCAATAACCTTCTTGTTAAGTGACCAGATCTTGTCCCACTCCATGAAGACGACAGATCTCGAGCTTCCTTGTGCGATGATGAATTGCTTTAGGGCTTCGACAGTCATTCCTCTACGCAAAATTCCTCGAACTGTTGGGAAGCGAGGATCATCCCAACCATCTACCAAACCTTCTGTGACAAACCAAGTCAATTTTCGTTTCGAGAGGACAGTATTGGTCATATTTAGACGAGAAAATTCCCAGATGTAGGGACGGTTTAGACCTAGAGCTTCTATAAACCAGTAGAACTGGGCGTCTCGGTCGTGATATTCAGTTGTTCGCAGAGTATGCGTTACGTTCTCGACTGCATCCACAATTGGGCAAGCAAAATCGTAGGTGGGATATACCCTAAAAAATAAATAGGCAATTAAATGAAATTTAAGACAAGAAGTTAATGAATCAGGAGTTCTTAAAACATCGAATATTCAAATTTAGAAATGTTAAACTTACTTGTATTTGGTTCCTGTTCGAGGATGTGGCTCCGGTTTGCATCTATAGATTGTTGGATCTCGCATACAACCATTTGCAGATTGATAATCAATTTTTGCTCTCACGCAGCACTCTAGACCCTTCGGAGTTCCTTTCTTCATTTCTTCCCACAACTTTATATTCTTATCAACGGCTGAAAACCATGAAATTTTAGTCGAATCATTCAAATTTTCAAAGATCATGAAGTCAGTCATCACAGGCCATCACCTATTCACTTTTTTTCACCTATTCTTAATTTGTTCAGCTGTTTCACCTATTCAGTAAATTTTTCACCTTTCCACCTTTTGATTTATAATTGATAATGTTGAATCATATGAAAAATTATTGATATTGGAATTATAGGATAATTTCGGGTTTCTGAGTTTGCCCAAAATTTTCTTAAATTCGTCTACAATTCTCTTCAATTCACCTTTATTTATTTTTAATTAACTTTAAATGTTCTGGATTTCACCTTGAATTTACCTTTTTTAATGACAATAGGTACTGTGATGACTAATGTAAAAACCTTTTTAAGTTTTTAAACTTACGGTTATCTCTATTGCTCGAAGGTTTTCTTTGATCACGTTGATCTTTCATATCTTCAGCAGGAGTATCATCCACGTAAGCTTTGCCTTCTCTAAGTAGCTGATCACAATACTTCAGCATTAAATTAAAATAATCCGAAGAATATGTAAATCGATTTGGTTTGATCTGCAGCATTTCCAAATCTTGGAGAATAACTTTTTCGAACTCGACGTTCTCCTTTTCGGGATTTGTGTCATCAAATCTCATAATCAACTGCCCTTGAAAAGCTTCAGCATAATACTGATTCAAGAGCGCAGCTTTCGCGTGACCAATATGCAAATATCCACTTGCTTCAGGTGGGAAACGCACTACAACCTGAAAAGAAATGATTGATATTAACGATTAGAATTTGTATGTGTTTTCAAGTTGCGTAATTAAATTAAACACACTTTTCCGATTTCAGCACCAGGCAGTTCTATAAATTTGCCCTCCTGCTTTCTCGTACTGGAACCCTGTACTCCTTTAGTTTCTTTTTCAGCTGGTTTTCCTCTCGGCATGATTATTTTGGTGTCAGGGGCTGTTTTGTTCTTTGAAACAATATCTAGTACTAATTTAGTAGCAGGAAGGGCCAGAATTTGCTTATACCATCTCAATAGGCAGGGATATTTTCCATTAGAAATTAATACTTCTTCCTCGGATAGACTCGAAAATATGCAGATGTCAGCAATGGTCATTCGTTTTGCTACCAACCATGTTCTGGGCATCAGCATACGATCCAAGTGTTCAAGGGACTCGAGCAGAGATTGAGTACCTCGCAGAGGTCCAATTGAGAATGAGAGCCAGTGGTCTACTTCTGTTCTTTCCAAAGCTGCATTGCCTCCTTTAAACAAGATTATCCTAATTTAGAATGCAGGTATTTTTTAATTTTAAATGACTGTAAAAGTATTCTAATTAAAAACTTATCAACTTGAAAGTTTTGAAATTCGAGAAGATTCATATTTAGGTATTGCTTCAAATCTTTTGAAAAAAAATATTTTTACCATACAAATTCACATCCATAGTTCTTGCCAAATAGCGAGCAACATCATTATTGGTTTCACCTACTAAGTGACCCTTGTTATCAAAAAACTGGACATTTCCTGATCCTTTCCACTCTTTAGACCAAGTTACCGGAATGTTAGTTCTTCCGTTAGAAGAAACTAGTTCACTCAAAATTAAAGCCCCTGAAAAAAGTATGATAAATCCTATATATCTTTAATCTGTTTTTTTTCTATATCAATAATGAGAAGAAAACTCCTTTCTCTAATTGCCAATAAAGAATTTTCAAATAGGTGTAAGAATTTTTGATTAAAAATCTGAATTTTCATAGACATTAATGTAATATTTAAGATTTTTTTTGCATACCTATTGGAGGATCGCTGGCTTTGACGATAAGTTTTAGAGTCATTTTTCAAAACTATCTCTTCCTTTAGATGAAAATCGTAAGCAATATTTCAATAAAAAGATCCGATTTTAACAAATATCTTCGGCTTTTCTAAATATGGTTAGCGTGGCGTGGTTTTAGCGTTAAAGTCGTTAAAGTGATGAAATTCCATGAATTCCATATGCCATGTGAGATCATGAGATGCAGGGTTGCACTATTTCGCGTTACGCGTAACTCCAGGAATTTTTACGTACAATACAGTGCAATATGTAATTTACATAGTACACTCGAGTCTCCCAAATCTCAACTTCCCAAATCTCAAGTTCTCCCAAATCTCAAGTCAAGTTTCTCTCAAATGTCAAGTCCGTCTTTCCGAAGAATCACCTGATAACCACTGCGCAGGCGTGCACGCATGCGCAGTGGGGCTGTTTGAAATTTGAGGACTTGACATTTGGGAGAACGTCTGGCCAAAATTTCTTGACATTTGGGAGACTCGAGTGTATGTAAATTACGTATTATACGTAGAAAAACCCCCCACTCCAAATGAATTTGTCGTTTTCGACGTTAATTACGTACGTAACAGCACGTAATTTACAAGGTATATTACGTTCGCAACACCATCTCTGGCAACACTGCTTGTTTCACATAAAGATAAAAAATTTTATAAGAACTAAAAGTATTCTAGGAATTTTTGCAATATTATCTTTCCAAACTCTTAAACACTGATTATTTCGATTATTTCTGCTCTGCTTGCTCTGAAACACTTAACCTGAAGTATCAAATCACATCCGCAAATCATCAAACATAAAATCCATCAAATGGAAAGTGGAAACCGTGGTGGAAACATAACCTGTAATTTAATCAAACAAACCCAAACAAACCTCAATACCGCTCATCGAGAGTTTGTCGTTGGAACGCTGTATGGAAAATTTGCATAGGAAATGACATTGATCTTTGGAATTTACTTTGGCGTGCTCACCTTACTACTGGGAGGGGGATGAGTGAAACGTACTAATGCTATAATCTGATCGGTGAAAACTTCAAAGTGTTTCAAAGTCACAATGTCAGTTAGAATGGAGTTCCACGATTTACTGGCAGAGAGACGACAGGATTGTGATATTCTATGGGTTTCGCGAGCTACGAATCCATTACCGCCTCACAATCTACCACCAGAGTTGAAATACTCCAGGAGTCAAGCTATTCGAGCCACTCTCGCGAATCCGCGAGTCGTCATGGTCATCGAAAGCTTGGCTGCTGCTCGCCAGGTCGATAAATCTGTAATTGTTGCTGAAGCTCGAGCTATGCTCGAGGAAATGGCCAGCAAAGCTCATCTTCCAACAGTTCGTTGGCTAGGTATTCTATTCTTATCTAATTTTTCTCTATGCTTCTTTTGCAACTCTTGAACTTTCAGAAGCATACAAAAGCTCGCAAGGGTTGTTTGTTCTTGCACTTGGGTGAAATTATCGTTTACTTTCTTTCATAAGTTTTAGTATATTGCCATATTGTGAAGAATTTTTTAAAATAATCTCTATTATCAAAAACATCTCTATACTAAGATTATCAATTGCAGGATTGCTGATTACCAAAGTTATGAAACGAATTTTGATAAGTGTTCATTTGAACAAACAATTTTTATTAAGTATACGAAATCAGATGAGCACCTCTCAAGTTCAATATGTTTATGCTCCATCACATAGAAGTTACCTCGATTTTGTATTGCTATCATATATTCTTTTCTCTTATGACATGGCTCTGCCAAATATTGCGAGTGGAATGGATTTTTACCGGATGCAAATCGTCGGAGAGCTTTTGCGAAAGACTGGAGCATTTTACATGAGAAGAAGTTTCTCTACTGATAAGCTTTATAAAGAAATTTTTCGAGCCTATGTCGCTTCAATTGTGGCTCACAGTGATCGGGCAGTCGAATTTTTTATTGAAGGAACGCGAAGCAGAAGTCAAAAGAGTCTTGCTCCTAAATACGGTAAGTATTATTTTATCCAAATAAAATAAGATAACGAAAAATAGAAATGAAGTCTGTTTGTAAATCTTTTAAATTATATTTTACCTTTTAGGCTTGTTGTCAATGATAGTGGATGTTTTATTTCGAAGTGACGTGACGGACATTCAATTTATACCAATCAGTATCAGTTACGACAGGCCTCTCGAAGAAACTTTATTCGCTTATGAATTGCTGGGGGTGCCAAAACCTGCTGAAAGCACTACGAAACTAATAAAGTCACTTTCCATTCTCAGAGATCCTTACGCTCATGGTCACGTTTACTTCAATTTTGCCGAGCCTATTTCGGCGAGACAGTACTTAGACATGCACGTTCGGAAATCAAGTGCCTTATCACCTAACGCAAAGTTACCCACTGAAAGAGTGAAGCAATTAGCCTACTCTATTATAGAGAGCCACAAGAAAAACACTGTACTCATGCCATTCAATCTCATTGCTCTCCTTTACAATGAGAGAATTCACTCACATCCAGGAGAGTCATACAGTTTCGATAATTTACTCGAAGATTACTCTTGGATGAAAAGTTTTCTAGTCAAATCGGTTGGAGCTTTAGTATTTCCTAAAGATGTGGAGTAAGTGTTGCGAATTTATTTTCTTTGAATTTATTTAAAGTTGTATTTTCCCAATTTTAGAAATTAAAGGTAATGGAATACTCCTTTTTTTCAGAGGGCGTGTGAGAACAGAAAGGGAAGAAATTTTGGAGTCGCTTCACGTCCACAAAGATCTGCTTGTGATTGATTCATCGAATAATTTACGACTAAAGGAAAGACACAAGATTATAAAGACAGACAAAACAGTGAATGTGAAGGGACATCTTTTGAGTGATGAAACGATGCGGATCTCGGTTCCAGCCATAAGCGTTGCCATTTATATGAACCCGACGTTAGCATTTTTAGCAAAGCCTGCTATCTTAGCAGTGTGTGTTAAAAAAAGCGAAAGTGGTGCCATACCCAAAGGTATAATTTAGAGAACTCATTTTCTGGTATAAAATGTTTAAATTAAAATTTAATTTCTGGATCGTTTTTTAGTACTAGAGCACTATCGATTGTTGCGGAAACTTTTGAGCACAGAATTAGCAATACAGACAGAAATCGGCCAATCTTTGGAATTGGAATGGGAAGAAACGCTTTCCTTTATGTTAAGGGAAAAATGCGTTCAGAATTTTGGAAATTCACTTGCGATAGGTTCCAACACCAGATTGCATTCTCTTTTGTGCAATCTTATTTTACCTTACATAATAGCTGTTTACGTCACTTGCAGTATTCTTTTAAAGGTGAAAACAAATCCAGATTAATATTGCTTTTATTTAATTTTAATTTTTATTTAAAATTAATTTTAAAAATACTTTCTTTCAGTGGGACGAACATGTGATGGGCGAACCAACCGACAAAAATATTGTAAGAGAATCCCAAAAAGCGACTGAGGAAATTCTTTACAAAGAAGATACAGTTTTTAAACATCCGTATTCCTTATCTATTGATCTCTACACATCAACCCTCTCCAGTTTATTGGAAATCGGAGATGTTAGCATGTGTGATACGGCTTCAAGCCGATCCGAGAAATCACTGGTGTATCTTGCGGATAAAGTTCGATTGTCGACCTATGTGTCTATTTTAGACGTTATTTTGCAACAGGAGGGTGCGAATTCGTATTTTGATATTGCACCGACTCTATTGTCAAATAATCAGAATGATATTCAAGCCAAATTATAATTATACTGGTATTAAATGTACATGTATTAGGTATGTATTTAATAAATGATATTAATATAATTAACAAAAAATTGGTAAAGTTACTTCGATAGCTTTTAGCTTACTTAAAAGAAAAAAGAAATTAATTTTGCAATTTTACAATCATCACGTGATCCACCTATACGCCTTAAGTTTTTCAAATTCGTATTATTTTCTATTTTCAAAAGTGACTCCAATATGTATCATGCGTTGTCACGTGGTGAGCGAGGTGACGTAACGAGAGTGACGTAAACAAACAAAATGTCGTACATATCGTATTCCGGTTTTATCTTAACCGTCTTTTAACGGATTCGGCGAGCTTTATCTGATTGTAAAATTTGAATATTCAAAGCCACACCTTGCAATTAAAACAGTAATATTTAGTTGAATAGTCATTTCTAAAAAGTTATTGAAAAATGTGTTGATAGTGCGTTATACACAAAAAGTTATAGTCCCTCGAAAATGGATAACCTGTTAAACAAACTGTCAGGCTTTAGTGCAGGGCACGAAAAAGCCTTAAAACAAGGAATTTACAATGCTGTGGCACTTTTTCTTTTATCCTTGATAAGTGCTGCAGGATATGGACTTTATATTATCCTGAGTCCTTTTGTAAAACCTCTGGTTTGGGCTCTACTATGTGGCTCGGTGTTGTTTCCATTCAAGTGTTCTTTAGCGACGAGAGTGCAATCCTGGTTCAGCATCTCAGAAGCTTCTCATAAACCTCTGATTTTTAATTTAACTACGATTCCTGTGTACATAGTTGATGAAGTTTCTGAAATTCTTGGATCTTTCCTTCGAAAGCACTTCAAGTACATTTTTGGCGCTATCTTTCTTACAACAACTGGCTCTGTGATTTATAATTACATGCCTAGCATTTTGATGTGCTTGGTTTGGAGAATTGGCATGCTTGGAAATGCAATTCTTGGATTCTTTATTTCCACCTGTAATACCTGGATGGTAAGTACAGTACCGATCAAAATTGCGAGTTCACCTGTTTTTTTTATTGATATTTATTAAATTAAAAAGAAGTAAGAACATTTAATTGCTAAACATTGATTTATTTGCAGATATCCTTGATCTTAATCGGTTACCTGTCAGTTCTTTACATCTATTGGAGACCAGAGAACTCGTTACACTTCTACTTTTTTTCCTGCGTCATGTGGCTAATAATCAGTTTCTATGTATCCAACATCGTGGAAACATATCCAGTCATAGTCTTCTGCACCCTGCAAATCCTTCTTGGCATCGGTTTCATTTATGAAGTTTTGGCAATTCTTGAACGCCAGGAATTAGAAGGCAACTCTCTCTCGTTTCTGGAAGTAGTGATTAGCTTGATACGAAATGACTCTCGAATCCTTTATCCTGATTCGATCGACAGACCAACATCCCCAGAAGTTGATCATGCATTTGAGGAGATGCTAGAAACAAATATCAAATCCTTGGACTCCATCGATGAAAAAAACCCAGAAGTTGCATCGAGTACTCCCGTAGAAAATAAGCCACGAATTATACCAAAACTTCATCAACTTGCATCAAAAGCTCTTACAGTTGATGTTGATCCTGGAAAATCAATCATGTCTGTTCGAAAATCAAAATCTTCTGGTAATGTGACACAAATCATGAAATTTTCTATACCAGAGAGACATTTCTTAAAGAAATTAAGAGCTGATTTGAGAATGTCTTTGGATATTGAAGACGATAAAGTCGACACAGATAAGTACATGAAGGGCACTATGTATGCTTGCGCAGGAATGCTTCTCTGGAAGCATAAATGGATTTTTCACATTTTGATCATCCCCATAGCGTATTATTTTATCAAACAGTTGGGTAGCTACCTTGGTCTTTGGACTAAAATCCAGGGACGAATTCAAGGGATTATTGATAATGTGAAAAATTGGTGCTACGAAAGACTCGATGCTTTGTTGCCAGTTCATGTTAGAGGCTTATATAAAGTTATGATAATTGTGGATCAGAAATTGACTACGATTTTAAAAGGGTCTGTCGATTCTGTTGCTACTGTAATCGTGATTCTGGGTCTCCTAGTTTTTACTATTTGTGCTACGATCTTCATTACAATGCAGGTGAAATGATCTGTTTTGGTCTATCGTTCAAATTATTTTTACTTTATCGTTCATAAGTTTTGTATTTATTAAAATAAGTTTTTTAAAAATAGTATAATATAATTTTTGAATCAGGTTTATGCTGAAGGAATTCATTTAATTCAAGTCACAGGAGACATACTGAACTCGTCTTTGGTGAATAATCCGGATATTGATTGGGTTCCCGAACAATGGGAAGAGTCTGTTAACAGTGTTCTTGATAATGCCTATACTTATGGGCGAAGTGCAATTTCCGATGGGGCAAGTTTTTTTAAATTTCTTAAAATTATTTAAAATATCTTGAAATTCTATAAAATCATTTTAAATGTCTGGAAATCGTATCTTATTCCTTCAAATCTATTTTAATACATATTTTTTAAACAGGTAAAGAATCTCGTGAAGGATTTGGAACCTGCCAAGGCTGAATTGATGGAAAAAAAAGTTGTAGAACTATGGGACAGACTTTATCAAGCTTGGATGATGTCTAATGACAGTTCAGACATGATTGGTCCCACTGTAGATATTGAAGCTGCCTTTTCAGTCTGGGAAAGCTTCAAAGATAGTTTCGGAAAAACACCCCTACGTTAGTATATTTAGTGCTAGAATTCTTTCAGATTAATAATTAATTCGGATAATAATTCGGATTAATTTGCTATTAATCATTACAGAATTATTTAACATGACCAGCATTCAGAATTTCGCAAAAGAGAACGTTGGGATTCTTATGTCAGTCCTGGACTCGATTTGGAGCATTGTTAAAGGAAATATGTCCGTTATTTTAGGAATTGTAACAGAATTGCTCTATATTGTCCTAATCAGCGGTTCTGCCGTACTTAATTTTACACTCAGCATGGCAAGTTGCAAACTTCCCTATATTTCTAATTTTATCCCTCCCTTAATATTATTGTTACATTAATATTTTTTAATTACAGGTAGTGTTTTTTACTGCCTTATTTTACCTCCTAAGTTCGAGTGGAAAGACTTACAAGCCCATCGAAGTGATAACTACATTTAGTCCCATAAGCTGTCACAGGTAAATTTTTCTTCATAACTTTATTTTAAAATTCTAAAAAAAAAAACCATTTATATTTTTTAAAAGGCTTTGCTAATTTAGATATTTTTTATTTGAAGCATGTCTGAATTTGGAGGGTATGTTACCTATTTTATACTTATATTCAAAGATGCAATTATTTTAGAAACTTTAGTCAAATATTAATAAAGTATAAAAAAGAAACTTTAGATCTATTTAATCTTAATTATTATTTTATTAATTATTTTCTTCTTTTCACAGATTCGTAATTGCTCTGCAGGAATCAGTGATCGGTGTTTTTGCAGCAACGTTTAAACTAGCTTCCTTTTTCGGATTGTGGACCTGGTTTGTTCATAATCTCTTCCAAGTGAAAATTGTCTATCTTCCATCAGCTTTTGCAATGATGCTCGGAGCTGTGCCCTTCCTGGATGCATATTTTGCTTGTATACCAGCAACTATCGAACTGTGGTTTACTCGAGGACCGATGATTGCCACGCTTTTCTTCTTCTTCCATTTCTTGCCTTGCAATATTGTCGTCACTGAATTCTACAAGGAAATCAAAGGGTATATTTTTTAACTATCTTGAATCATATCTACGTATCTATCTAAGATTTTATATCAAATATTCTGTACATAATTATCAAAACACCAGTTTTCCTAATTATGCAATTTGCAAATTTTAGAGGTGGACACCCATATCTCACAGGTTTGTCGATAGCCGGAGGAATTTTTTGCTTGGGTGTAGAAGGAGCGATTTTTGGACCGTTGCTACTCTGCTGCATAATGGTCGCAATCAATTTAAGTCGTCGCTATCTTTACTCGCCTTCTGAAGAAACAATAAATACCATCAAGTCTCAAATTCACCAACTAAAAAGTAACTGACAGTAGTATTTATCAAATATATTTTTATACTAATTTTAATATATTTGCTTGCTTCTAGCTAGAATCAAGTTGATATTTATAAGTTGGCGAAGCTCACAAAAAGCTGCAAGTACTAAAATATTTATTATTAGGAAAACGAATTGATGGTCTGTGATAATTATACATACACGAAGATATCTGTAAATATCTTCTGTACCCTGAAAATTTAACAGTTTAACTGTTCATCTATTATTTTCAGCCCTCAGAGTTTTCTATTTTTCAGAGATTAAAAACTACGCTTTATTTAAATGTTAAAACTACTCGTCTATACAATGAATTAACTGTGTGATAATAATTATATAATACTAAGCTAAACAGAACTGTCTTGAGTAATGTATAATGAGTTTTAAGTTATTGATGCCAAAAGGAGTTTCGAAAACGCGCAGTTTTTTTTGCATAGTTATAATTTTCGATTCTCTTTTTTTTATTTATTGATCTTCATCTAACTTCAAGATGAAGATGTCTGCTTATATAAGATTTTGTATCGACTTTGGAAAAATGCCAAAGAATTTCTAATAAATCAGTGTTACAATGATTTTGAGATTTTTAAATTGACAAAATGTAAAATGAAGTTCAGTGGAAACCATGCTTTCGTGGATTTATGGAACGGCTAGTATTGCCTTTATCATACTGTTTGTTTTGATTGGATTCGAAATTTATTTACATCGTGATTTCTACTTTCCATCTCAATAGAATTTCTGGTATGTGCCTATATATTAATAAGTTAAATTAATTCCTCATTTTAATAATTTTTAATATAATTTGCCTTAGAATCTGTTTAAATGATTTATAAATACATAATTGTATAATACATTTCTTCATTTACTTTCTGCATTTTTAGAATTACTGTAAACGTCGGAAAGTGTTTTAAAGTAAACATTTTTCGTTATTTCTTTCGGAGTTGTAGCTTCCATTGCGTGTAAAATAATTTTCTTCTTTCCATTTAGAATGTGGAAACCATTTTCTGAAAATCTTCCCCGAATCGATCCAGTTTCTAGCCAAACAAATAAGGCAATTTTATCTGACGTGAGTTCAATCTCATAATCCAAATAGTTTGCAACTTTTCCAGGCAGAGGTTTCGGATTTACTTTCATCTGAAACGATAA
This sequence comes from Synergus itoensis, assembly GCA_904066005.1. Classification (NCBI taxonomy): domain Eukaryota; kingdom Metazoa; phylum Arthropoda; class Insecta; order Hymenoptera; family Cynipidae; genus Synergus; species Synergus itoensis. Next base: position 3,390,439 of record CAJFCP010000050.1, on the reverse strand, counting down.
AGTAATTATTGTAAATCTTGGAGTAGTGAACAACAAAGTTAGTCTAAATTCGAACTTACAGTTATTTTAGCAGCTGGCAGAGAAACGGATTTTGGAGGAGAAGGGTATACGTAATTTTCGCTAATAACTTGGCTATCTGTCTCATTTTTTAGTACAAGTTCTAAGAGACAATTTTTCCGTGCCGAAGCTAAAGATCCACATCCAGATTTTCTCAAGAAGTCATCTAGCCAGAATTTTTTCACTGGTTTCGATTCATCGGCTTTCTGCAAGTTTTTGTTTAAATATTATTTTTTCACATTTAATAAGCCTTACAAATTTGAAAGGCTTTTAGAAATAAAATCAATCTTTTAATTTCAGAAATCCATTTTTTTCAAAAGATTAAAATACTTACAACTGCAATGTTACTGAAGTTTTGAACAAAAAATGGAAGTGTAGAACCCCATTTATAAACGTTCATTGTAACAGAAAGTTTCTCCAATTTACGGTGCAAATCGGAAATTATATAAATTGTGACCTCACGGTTTTCGGATAAACTCGTCGTTACAATTACAGGAGCGAAGAAATCTTTAGCATAGTGATGCAACATCTTCCAACGACCTCCAAAGTCTATAAAATTGAAATAAATTAGAAACTGGAAGAAACTGCAAAGTCTCTTTTTAAGAACTATGATCCTCATAACGTTTCTAGTAAAAAAACAATTATTCGATTTTGACATAAACGTAAGTTTGTCTTGTAATTCGGAAATGATTTATAATTTTTTTGAAATGCTTTTAAAGAAACTAAGTCCATGGACTTGAATTTAAAGTGCAGAAGAAAATATGGGAAATACAGTTTACTGTCCTTAATAATACGCCGTCCTATTTTCAACTGGACTTTTGTAATTTTGTAATTTAATTAAATTTAAAAAAAAAATTAAAATGCGTACCGATTGAGGACCAAGAAGGAGCTTGCCAAACATCATTTAATTGCCAATAAAGAGCTCCTCTGGTATAACCCTCGCCAATAGAGTTTAAAGAACTTTTCGCTTGTCTGTATGACTCGGTTTGTATCTTCACCGAAACTGCCTGATTAATCTGACTTAAATAGATGAAGTCTTCTAAATCTCTTCGACTGTTATTACTTTCCGGAATAATAAAATTCTTGCCAATCAGGAGTTTCATGTAATCATCACCACCTGGCAAATGTTGGCGGTGGTTCATGAATTCACTGCCTATTTTTAAGTCATCTTCCTTTTCCGCAGCGGTTATCAGAGTTTTCATCGAAGGCCACGCCTGAAAACCGTATTCTGATGAAAACCTGGGTCGCGGATATTGATTTATATCCCAGCCATTTCCAAAGTAATTGTAATAGTGAACTGCAAAGGGTTTAACATTATTATTATTATTATCCTTGACTATCCTCCAAACTCTAATTGTAAAAAAATTTAAACTATTTATATAATATAACTGTAAGTAATTGCATATGAAAGCTTTCGCATCAGAAAATTTTTAAATTCCAAATGGGAACAATATCTTTTTGCCGAAAAACCAAAATCCTGAAAGTGAGAAAATGCCGACAAAATAATTCCCGAAATTTCAATTTCCAGAAAATATAAAATACCTGAATTTTCGGGATTTTTTTTTCGGCAAAAAAATATTATCCCGTCATTAAATTGAAAAGCACCAGAAGTCTGAAGCTTTCAAAATGAAAAGCCTCCGATTTTTTAATAAAATAATTTCACTTTTACCATCTCCATATAAATTCGAGTAAGGATTTGTTTCAAAGTAACCATTCCGATCGCTATATAATCCATTTCCAGGACTAGATACAACAAAAGCTCTTGTAGAGTCCAATTTCTCGACCTCGGATTTAACAGTGTCGACATATAATTTAATATAATCATCTTTGTACACTTTATTGTCTCCAGTTCCGTACCAATTGCCATAGATAGCTACTTCATTTTCATTGTTTCCTGCCCAAAGAGCAACGCTTGGATGGTATTTTAGTCTTCTCACGTTTTGAACGATTTCTTCTTGTACTGTTCTCAAAAACCATTCTGCAGAAGGATACATATTACAGGCAAACATAAAGTCCTGCCAGATCAAAATTCCTAATTTGTCTGTCAATTCGTAAAACAAATCTGATTCGTACATTCCACCACCCCAAACTCTTAACATGTTCATATTTGCTTCCTTCACAGAAGTTAGCAAAGGTAAAATTGTTTCTAGCTTTGTACTTTGCTCTGGAAAAATACTGCCTGGGATGTAATTACTGCCTTTAGCGAAAATAGGAAGACTGTTAACTCGGAAATAAAAAGTGAGACCCTCATCGACAGGATCTTGAACTAGTTCCACTGTTCTGAAACCTATTTGCTTATTGTTAAGGGTTTCGTAGTTCAGGATTTTGACTTTGGTGGAGAGTTTGTAGAGTTTCTGGTCTCCATATCCATTTGGCCACCATAGTTGAACTGAGTCCTGTTTAATGAATATTAGTTAATAATAGTTAAAATACTAGTAATTGTTCTTTTCAAAATCTCAAATTTAAGATTTACATTTCAAATCCAAATTAATAATTTATTAATAATACCTGGGGAACTTCCAATGCAATGGAAGTATTGCCGTATTTCTTCTTCAGTGTAATCAAACCTTTAGTTGAATTAGTAATAGTTTTCCCATTATCAACCTCCAATACTACTTGTATATCTACATTTATAGATGTTTTCCTTTCGTAGGACAAGGTATCAAAAAATATTCCTACAATGATCTCCCAGGTAAACTTTTTCTTAATAACGTCTGCTGTAATGTCAGTTACATAAGCTCCAGTTACTGGTATCAGTTCAATGTTCTTCCTAGAATATATTAAATTCTAAATTTATTTTGTAAAAAAATTCTTTAGCATAAGATTGAAAATTTAGTAATGTTTCAGAATGCGATAATAATTTTTTTATTAGAATAAATAATATTTGCAATTCAGATAAGAAAAAGCTGTTATTTTTATCGTTTCAAGTTTTATCTTTTGCAATAAAATCCATCTAATCATTTCTGATGTAGAAAAGTATTTACCAAATGCCCATCGATGGAAAAGCTGGACCCCAATCCCAACCATAACTGGCTTGCATTTTTCGGATGTGATTAACATGACATTCTCCATTGTAATTCTCTGGAGTACAAGTAGGAAGTACTTCATAATTCTCTTTCTGCTTTGAGTACAAACTCTTTGAAATTTGAAGGGGAGAAGCAAACAAAACTTCTAATTTGTTTGATCCGTTCTGAAAAACAAAAATGGAAATTTTTTTTTTTTAAAGCTGCAGATATATAATTCCCTTTAGTTTTTTTATTTCGAATGAATTTATTTACCTTTAAGTGTTTTCTTATCTCGAAAACATACTTTACGAACATATTTTCAGACGTTCCTACTAAATCGCCATTTAGAAAAATGTTTGCAAACGTATCCAGTCCGTGAAATACAAGAGCAACTTTAGGAGCCTTCAAAAGAGTGTCATTGACTGTAAATTTAGAAAATGATTAACTCTAATTTCTCAAATAGATTTAAACATATTTTTTAACCCTTTGCACTCCGTGCCATTCGAAGTCCATTTAAAATGTTCCATGAGAGGGGACAGCGGAGTGCAAAGGGTTAATCGTTTTTTTACCTTCAAAATTTGTCATGTAAGTTATGGTCTCGTTAGCTACCCATCGATTTTTGACATCGTTGAATCCTTTCAAATTTTTTGGAATCACTTGCGCGTTTTCCAAGTCTGTATAAATTCCACCAGGTACCGTAGCCGGAAATACTTGACCTGTTAATAAAATTATAAATATAGTTGTTTAAGCGCTCAAATTTTTTTGAACAACGAAAAGGAAAACTCACCACTAGATTTGATAATTCCAGTCCATCCATCGTGAATTAATAATGATTCTGCGTCAATTGAAGATACAATTATCAACAACAGACTAAAGATGCAAATTATTCCCATTTTCTCTTTTAAAATTGTCAATTCCTACAGAATAGCTGACACCAATTTTTAAAACTTCACTTAGCTTTATCTCCTTTTCAGATCTATTAAATACACATATTTATTGATATTTCAGCCAATGACTAAAGCTAGTTTCCCATGTTATACTTCTGTAAAACTAAAAAATACTATTTTTTTACAATTCACATAGTAAACAGATTAATCTGATAATATAAAATTAGAATAAAATACAGAATAAAATCACTTCTACACAAAGAACATTGTTTGATCTAATTTTTTACTTTTTTCTATTAATCTCACTAGAAATCTCACTTATAAAAATTAAATTCGAACGTTTTTAAACTAAGAATCAGAGAGCACAAAGAAATTTAATCTGTAGAATTCAAGGACAAGGCAAGAGCTAACGAAATGAGTGTCATGGAATTAGTCGTATTATTCTATTAATCTCATTTACCACATTAGTCATTATCACAACTCGAGAAAAAATAACTTTTGCTGATCTCTATTGGTACATTGGAAGTTAAACATCTAAGAATCTAAACGTTTTAGTCAGTATCACTATATAATATTTTCCCATCCATATTAACACAGGAGATAAAGTCTTGTAGATAAAATTGCTCGCTTGATATATATACAATATACATATATACATACATGTATAGTACTATCGTTTTTAGTCACGAAATTCGTTTAAACATCTCTAAAACATTATTATTACTGTCAACAGATATTCTTTTTGATAATGAAAGGCAAGTTATTCAATTTGAAGAAATTCAGTTATATGAAGTGGTAGAATATTTTTATTTAAAAAATCCGCTATTTATATTAGAAATATCACAAATGCTCCTTGCGGCGATGTACTTACAGCTAAGAGTAGCACATTTGCAGTTCTTTGTACGTTTCTCTTTAAAATCACAAGCTGTGTTAATGAATTGAATCTATATATGAAATTGTCGAAAATTTTCGTTGTTCTTGTGAAAAATACTTACGAATAATACGTTTCATGTATATCTTGTATAATGGAACAAATATTCCAACAAGAATATAAAATATAATATATCTTAGGTTCAAACACTCTTGTTCCTTAAGAAAACACTATAACTAAACATGGAAAGTTAATCAAACAAAGAAACATTTCTTTTATATACAAGTTTAAATGACTTTTTCGTAATTTCTATAAAGAAAGAATTAAACGAGGAAAAGAATATGAGGAAAAGTTAAGAGGCGGTTTGAAATGCTTTAAGCTGGTAATCCCTGAATGTTCAGAGCCAATATGTTGAAAATGAATCTGAGTTTGATTTTAATTAATTTCGTAGCAATCTCATTAATTAATTAATTTAGTTTTCGGACTATGTAAAATTAAATTAATTAAATTTCTGAGTTTCCGTCGGAAGATAATTAAATGCAATTATCAAACTCAGTTTCTTTTTGAAGTAATATTGACATCCACAATATCATTTAACTTATTGTATATAAACCTCACGCCGTGACTATGGAAGACGCGAAGAAATGAAAAGTAAAATAATAACTTTAATCGATTCGATAGTTACTGGAGGTATCAAAGTTCTGGAATGCAAAAGTCCATGGCATTAGTTATAGTTTCGGCCCTTCGGGTTAAATCTCTTCCTTTTCGAAGGAAACTGACCTTGATATTCAACCTCGTTCACCGCTGTAACCAGAAACAAAAAAATTGATACTTTCTCACTGAATTCACAAACTGTTCTAATCAGTCATTTCATTACAATTTGTATATTTTAGGCAAATGTAAAAATTGCATCATCCTCTCATCTTAGTAGTAAACTTGATGATAAATTATTCTTTCTTGACGTTAATGCGCAACAAAAGTAAATTGTACTTATCAGAACAAGACTTGAATAAATAAAACATTTCATAACCATTTTACAAATTAGAAAATTCAAAAAAAGTCAAGGATATCAAATTCAAATAAAAGAATATATAAATGTACAAACCGTTGAGGTTTTTCGATTTCAATTTGATTTTTTTAAAATCATTTTAAGTAATTTCAACAAATTTTAAAAGAATAAAAATAATTTCTCGGAATTATTATAGATCCTTAGGAATTTTAAAAGATTTTATAGTTATTTCAAGTATTTTTAAAAGGATTATAAAAGTTCAGGACCTTGTATAAACCACGTGACTCATTTAGGAATATATGAACGAATATATGAACGTACAAACCGTTGAGGTTTTGTGATTCCGATCTTGTTCTATGCAGATATTAATATGTTCCATGAAATCAGAATCAATAAAAGTTTCATATTCTTCACAGATGTTACATTTCAGCTTGTTTCCATTACTTCTCGTCCGGCGGGAACTAGTAACAGAACTTAATGTATCTTCTGTCGCATCTTCAAATTGGTTGCATTCTGATGCGTGATCCTGTATTTTACTCTCAGGGTAAAATTTATTACAAATTGGGCAGAGTACTTGATTTTCTGATGTTGAACCTATTGCATGAACTGGTGACTGGTCATCCTGTGTATTAAAAATTTTCCAATATAAAGTTCATACTTAGAATTTAAACAAAAATAAAAAAGATTTGAAAAATAACTATATAAAAAAAAATTTAAATTTAAATAGATTTAATGAAATCTTGATTATAAAATTTTATCTCACTAAATATCTTGTTCGCAAAATCTTGAAGGTCATCAACGACAAACAAGATTGTCTAAATTGTATTTTTCCAGTTTATGATCCCAAACGAATATTAGTCAAGCATAAAAAGACAAACGTCATTTATAGCTCTACTGAAGTCCCACATTTTAAAATCTTAATTTAAATATACTTCAATTATTTCAAAACTTTTAAAGATTTAAAAAATTATTAAAATTGTTGTATCCAAATTCTAATCTGAAAATTCCATTTCCTCATTTTACTGAACAGATATTATAAATAAATTATATATTATGAGTATTTTCGCTATGTATGCATATTTATATTAAAAAATGTAATAGCCCTATAGAGCGAAAAAATATCTAGTTATAATATTTGTTGAGAAAAATGAGAAAATCGAATTTTTAGATTAAAATTTGGAAAATTTGAAAAAATCATACTAACGCAAACTACAACGTCGTCGTCCTCCAGTTGTATTCTGATATCTTCATCGGACAATCCTTTTGTTTTCTCCTTTTTCTGTTTAACACTATCGTTAAGGACCTTGTTCCACATTTTCTTTTTTTCATTCTCCTTCTCCTCTTTTTCTCTGGCCAGTCTTTTCGCTTTTTCATCCTCCTCTAATCGTTTCCTCAAATTTTCCTCTCGCTCTTTCTTTGCTTTCTCCGCAAAAGTATTTTCATAAAACTTCTTTTGTTCTACCTTTTGTTGCTCTTTAATTTTTTTATCTTCAAGGTTCTGTGTCGCAAGTTTCATTTTTTCAGTGAGTGGAAGTTTGATCATTTTTACGTCGATTGATTCCGAAAGGTCATCAAATTCAACATCCTCGTTGACTAAAACAATTTCTGGTGATAAAGGTTTCTTTGGAGCAGAAATGGCTTCTTTTTCAACAGTTTTTTTGGCATTTTCGGTAAACTTTTTAGCACGGGGTCCTTTGAAATTAGTCTTTGCTCCTCTGGCTCTTCCTCTCCTAGCTTTGTTGGTACCAGGAACAGGAGGAATAATTCTCCTGGGTTGAAAGGGATCTGGTGATTTACTCTTCTCCCGAAATTCGAAAATGTCATCATCGCTGTCTTGTTTCTTAGTTTCATTGGCAAAATAGGAGGAGGATGTACTCGGCATTTCGAAAACTTCATTGGACTCGTCTACATCCATCTGCACATCACTTCCGCTTGCGGTGGGAGTTCTTCCTTCCTGTTGAGATTTTCTTTTTTTCAACAAAGTAGATTCATCATCTGGTTCCAGGTCGCTATCAGAAACATTATTTATTTTTGCAATAATTGAAGCAGCCTTACGTTTACTGGCCCTAGAACGAGACTCCAAGACTGGTTCTACCACTTCCGGTTCGTTCCTGGTCACCGACTTTTTATCCAAATTAGTGTTGCGACTGCCCACCTATAGAAATGTCGAAATGAAAATTAGAAATAAAGTAAAATGAAGAAAACAGGTAGATTTTTTTTTTTTTTAGAGAAATACGATTTATTCAAATCTTCGATCACCGATTACAGTTCATTAACGTTAAAGCAATTTATATTGTCGGCATACAATTCAAATTCTTTCTTAATTCTCTGTGCACACTCTGGAAATACTATTACTTAACTTTATTTACATGTATTGAAAATTAAAAGGGTTGAATATCAAAGCTGCCCAACGAGATTATTGAGCAGAGTATTTATAAAAGTTATTTTTATTATTAAATTTACTTTCAAATATATTTCTATTAGGCGCTGAGTTTCTTTGAGTTTCAACCGCTCTTTTCGAAAAAAATCTTATACTGGATCATCTGAATTGAAACTGATAAGACACAAGTTTTTCGTGAAAGTAACACTCGACTTTTTGCAACAAAACAAAGATTAAAGGTGTTAGATCAAGTACCAACCTCAAAATTCGATTATTTAATTTAACAAAAAAAAAAAAAGTATAAAAACCAGGAATTTTTTTGCTCTGCACGCATACTTATATTTGAAAAATAAGTACTACTGGAGAGGGAAAAAATTCTAATTACATATAATATTTGTTAAGTAAATTAAAGAAATCAAATTTTTAGATTAGGACTTGGATCCAACATCTTTAAGAAGTTTCATTTTGCGCTCTCTTTTATGTCTTTTACATTTTATCATTCGATCCTGTAAAATTGTATGTCTTTATTGATATTTACATCGAACTTAGACGAGTTTGTACTTTCTTCAGACTTCGTATCGTTATTGCACACTTTCTGCATTAACACGTTATGAAATTGAAAGTCAAATGGAAAGTTTAAAAAGTTATAAAATCTAGTATTATTATAATTAATCATTATAACAATAACATTCAATTGAATAATCTCCTTTTTACATACATTGTTTTTTCTCTTAAATTGGGGGTTCATGTCTTTAAAACGAACAAAATGCTTCCTATAATATAAGTGTGATATATTAAGACTTGTATAGTATCCAAAAATATTATCAGTGACTTTAGATTAAATTAATTCGTGTCAGATATATAAAATCTAACACGAAAGATGCAATCTTTATGTATTTATGAAATTTAGAAAAATATCAGTTTTGGATTGAAGCTGTAAAGTTTTTTGCCTGCGCCTATCACTACAGTTAAATACACATAAATTTAAAGAAAGCAATAATAAATACGTTTTACGATTACAGAGATTTATAAAATAGGACCAATTTTCACTTTTAATTCTGACTTAGATAAATATTTTATCAGTAAAATAATTGAGTTAAATTTTAAATAAAAAGTAGTTTTAATTTAAATAAAATAAGTAGTTTTAACCTATTCAAAAGCCTTAACTAAAGCTATTTCTTTAACTGCACCTGTTACATTTCTAACTAATCCGTGCCCATGCGTATATCTACTAACTTTATCAGTCATTAGAAATCTACTCTCATCTCTAATAAATTAACCCCGATTAAAAGGAAGCTTCATGAATCGTTTTAACGACTTGGAAGCACTTGCACTATTTTATAGTGAATCATACATTTAAACCAATTTTTAAATAAGCATCTTAAAGTACCAAAGAAACAAAATATTATAAAACGCAGAATATGACTGGTTTCAAATTCCAAAAAGGGAATTAAATTGACCAAATGTTCTAAAAAAATAAAATTTCTTTGCTTCTATTATTGAGTGATCTATCTTATATATATAGTTAAAACATTACACATCGCTTTTAAAATAAAATTCTTTTAAAAGAAAAATTCAAAATTCTTTTTAAAGAATTTTGTGAAAAGACAAGAAATAACTTGATGGACAGTATGAAAGAATGGCAATTCTTCAGTCTTGGAATTCTGTCTTAACTTTTACAATTATTGGAATGCAAATAAGAATATAAAGGGAAGAAAGTCATCAAGAGAGTGTTTGCGCTATATAATTAATTAAGTTTCGAGTACTTATTATTGGAAGAACCACGTTTTTTAGTCTTTACCTAGCAGTAATTATAACCATAGTAGCGGTTGGAGGTACCCACCTTGATGGGTGACCCCCACTGAAATTCCAATTCTTCTGCTTCAGGAATATTCTGAGCAATCCACTCATCTCGAACCTCTTGTAAATAGTCACTCATTTTTTGGACAAGTTCTTTAGGAGTGATTGCTGAGTTTTTCAAACCGCTGCACAGACTAAAGGGTTCGGACTCCCTTACGAGCGTACGTTTCGGTTGCAGAAGAGGTTTGTCGTTTTCGTTGAGGATTATTTGCAAAGGGTCCATGTTCAGTTTTTTACGCCTTTGTTGTTTTTTCTCATATTCCGTATAAGCAGGTTTCAGTGTGGGTGCACTTTCTTTTGGAGATTTCCTATCGTTGGATTCCGAAGTAGAATTTCCTTCAGTACTTTCCTTTCTCTCATGAACCACATTTACCATAGGTGATTTGCTACTTCTCGTAGCATTTGAGTAACTTAATTTCGGAGCTTCTGTACTATTTTCACTCGGAGTTTCCGGTGGAGAAACATTTACTATTCCATCAATCGACGGGGATAGTGATGGAGTTAGTGTTTCTGTCTGAAACATTTAATTTTGAGAAACTTTATTTATACTTTCTTATGAATTATTATGTCACTGATTTTCTTTATATTTTAGATGGATCTCAAGTGACAAAAAACTATATAATACACTGATGTTGTTGAGCAAGTTTGTTAAATATTACTTACAATTTGATGGACGCTGCTTTCTTCTGCATTTTGTGCTGATTCGTTCAAGACATCTATATATTTTTTCATTTCTTCAAAAGTCATTCCATTTTCAAAGAGACCCACTTCTACAAATAAAATAACGAAATACAGGTAAAATCAAATGTACATACAGTGTAGAGTTGCAAAAGTTTTCGACAAATTTGATGTCTTATTATTCAGTGGCGGGAAATGAAATTTGCTTTAGGATTAACTGATAGAAAAATCTGTGTAGAACATTGTAAAATTTATATCGAATGATATCAAAATATAAAGAAAAATAAGTTCATTAACAAAAATCATGAACTTCATAGCGTAAAAATTTATATTCAGACAATATCAGAGTTCAATGTAAATCGTGATACTTTCTGATCATTTTAAATCTAATAAAACATATAAAATTCATGCTCGAATCGTGAAATGTTCTTGATCTGATGATGTTTGTGGATATAGATCGCACTTTTTTTTGTAAACAACAACTTACCAGTAAGCCGTTGCTTCATTCCTTCCATATTCTCTTCTTCTGACCCAGAGATCTCTTTGATTATCTCTCTAGATGTCATCGTGTTTTACAAAATCTATTTACTTTTAAAAGTATAAATAAACGAATGACTTATAGGTTATTATACGAAATCGGCACCACGAAACTACAATCAACTCCTATATACGACCACTACCTATACCAAATCCCAGACGCCAGACCTTTCTTAAGAGCGGAAGCGTCGACGACGCCATGACACTGCGCGCGCTTTCAAATTGTTCGAATTTATTTTAGTATAAAAATGAATTTTACGGTAAAACTCACTGGCATTTTTTTCTGAAAACTTTTTGAATATAAAATATTTGGCAATGTTTTTTTTCTGTAAATATTTACCGTGCACATGTACGTTCATGAAAAAATAGCTTGAAATTTCCGGAAGTACTGTAGATATTTCGCGCTTGCGTAGAATGATTCCTTAAATCGTACCATGATGGTGGAGTTCGGTGCGCATCGTACTTACGTGCACATCGAGGTGTTTTCTTTCATCGTTTTTTGGATATTTCAAAGTGCGAACGAAGAGCAAATAGAGTGTTGTCAAGAGCGACAATCATTTAAAATCCCAGTGATCCCAAAAAGGCTAGCCGTTGCTTGTTATTTTCTTTTAATTTCGCGCTCGGCAAAACCTAACCCTATCGCACTGACCAGCGTCGGTCCCCGTGCGGCGCACGCGACCACGTGTTCGCGGGCGGCATTTAAATCCCCCTTTAAATTTTTCTTTTATAGCTTTGATTTGCCGGCTTTTTAAGCTGATGGAAATATAGGTCATGGCTGCTAGTTCCAGGTCGGTGCTAGACACCGGTGGTCGGCCACCTAACCTTGATGAATGCACCATGGATACATCCATCCTTGATGAGAGCGAAAAACAAGGGCTGGAGGGCCTTTTATCTCTCCAGTTTAATCCCACAAACGACAACCAACCTCCCGATGGAGAATTCCGTAAGGTAAGATCTCGAAATCGAACTCATGATCACGAGGGAGATAATTCCGAGAATGCCTCTCACACAAAGCGTCACAAATCACGCGACATCGACACCAACCCCGCTTCAATCCCTCTCCCCGATAGTGAGGAAGACCAATTCGACACACAAACACAGACAAAAAACAATAAACAAACTCACAATCACTCAAACACACATCCCAATCAAAACACAGGCTCTAACGCCAAAAAAGGTCCCTTTACCCATCTCCGTTACAGCGACAAGTGCAGGGGTCCTTGCAAGGTCATCGTCCAGCGAGACCATACCTCTGAACGAGCCAAGGAAAATTTGAACCCCATGACCTGCGGTAAGTTCTTCAGCTCTCATTACAGAGAAGCTGTCTTACACGTGGAAAGTGAGGGATTCGGAAAATTAAACGTAACTCTAAAATCATATAAAGAAGCAAATAGATTTTTGGATGACACCGTGACTCTTAAATCTAAGGGATTATTCGCTTTTGTTCCAGCAAACTTTGTTACCTGCCAAGGGGTTATTAAGAACATCCCTCTCGATTTTTCAGAAGACGAAATTCGCGATAGTTTGGAATTCCTGGGCTCGTCGAGGGGCAGGACTTCTGTACTGAATGTTCGCCGTCTCAACCGCAAAATCATTGACAAAGAAACAAACCAAAGATCATACACTCCATCCACGTCTGTTCTCCTAACTTTCGAAGGCACTTCACTTCCGGAAAGAGTTGCCCTTTTCAGGGTTTCTACAACTGTGGAAGTATACATTCCTCAAGTGAAGATGTGCTTGAAATGCCTGAGATACGGTCATATCAGCATCAATTGTAGATCCAATTCCAGGTGCAAACAATGCGGTGGTCCCAACACCCATAACGACCAAGATCCTTGCCCCAAGGCAAACAATGACCCTAAATGTGTTCACTGCGGCGGTGATCACCTTCCAAATGCAAGAAACTGTCCAGAGCTCCAATTCCAGAGAGAATTCAGGGCATATGCGGCCAAAAATGGTGTTTCCTTTTCCGAAGCAAAAGATGCGATCCGACCCAGGAAGAATTCCAGAAATGTACCAGCCCCCGTGCACTCTTCTTCTTCCGTCAGGTTTTCAACCCACCCAGAACTTAACGATGCTCAAACACCACCCACTTCCTCCCCTTCTAAAGCTCGATCTTTCTCTGAAATGGTATCTCGTCCGAAATCTCATTTCGGAACCAAAACAAATAACCCAGTTCAAATTCCTGCCAAATCCAATAAAGCGTCGTCACCAACTCCAAACTTCTCCTCCTACCATAACAACGGTAGATCTCAGAGTTCACTCCCCAATGGGTTTGCTTTGCATTCTCCAACTTCTCACACGTCAGTAGTTAAAACAACCAACCCCGAGAATAACGCAATCTCAATCATTGGCAGCATTATCGAGGCCCTGACCGGCTTAATTTCTTTCCTTACAACTGATTGCTCCTCCAATGAAGAGGAAAAACAAAATTTGCTTAACCGAATCTTGACTAGCATTTCTTCCCTTACGACTTCATTAATTTCACCTCAAAATGACACAAATTAAAAACTTAAAAATAATGCAATGGAATTGTCGCGGAATTGTGAATAAGAAGGAAGACCTACTAATTATGTCCGTCGACTATGACATTCTTTTACTCAGCGAAACTTTCCTGAAACCCAACAAAAATTTTAATCTAAAGAACTTCAATCTAATTAGAGCTGACAGACTTTCCAATAGAGGTGGTGGTCTTGCAATAGCCATCAGAACAGGAATCAATTTTTCCAAAATATCTTCAATTTTCAACGCCGAAAACAAACTCGAGACTCTAAGCATTTCAATTAACTCCTCTGAGGGGGAGCTCTTGATCGTTTCGGTCTACAGAGTTCCTTCTTCGGATAATGTCATTCTATCCAACACCTGGTTAACCCTACTTAATTCTATTTCAGCAATAAATTCTAACTTGGTCTTTATTGGAGGCGACTTTAATAGCCACCACTCCTCATGGGGTAGCTCCCACAACTGCACCAATGGTGCAGAGCTTTGCTCCTCATTAGACCAATCCAACTTCATTTGTCTAAACGATGGCAGGGAGACCTTTGCTACACGCCCAGGCCAATCTCCTTCGGTTTTGGACCTTTCATTTGTGACCCCTAATCTTTATACTAATTGCTCATGGGATGTGCGGGAGGACGCCATGGGGAGTGATCACTTCCCGGTGGTCACAAGCCTTGGAGTTTCTATCCCTATTTCCCCTTTCTTTTCACACAAATATAAATTAAAAAATATCGATTGGCCTTACTTTTCTAATAAGCTATCTGATTTTATTAAAGTCAATGAAGCAACGTTTAATGAATCATCTTTTAACCCTCTCACTGGCTACAATTTACTCATTGAAGGAATTGACAATGCGGTTTCTCTCGCTTGTCCTCCTTCTTCCCATACTGGACATATCTCTCAGCAAAAATTTAGATCCCCTAATAAAAAACCCTTCGTCCCTGCCCCTTGGTGGGACGAATCTTGCGACCAAGCCGTCGAGATAAGAAAACGAACCACCGGGGAGTACAGACGAAATAAGTCATATCCCAATTATTTAGAAATGAAAAAAGCGGAAGCTAAGGCCAAGCGATCCTTTAATATAGCACGCAGAAGTTCCTTCAGAAAATTCTGCGATTCCTTGGATAGAATGACTCCTATTTCGAGAATCTGGAGAGTTGTCAAGTGTTTTAAAAATCGTTTCACTCAACCGGCAGTGGCCTCCTGTTCGGCAGACGTAGAAGTTATTGCCAAGTTGCACTCTTTAATAGACGAACAAACCCCCCCGACAGTTTTTCATGACAAATTCCCTTCCGATTTCAGATCCAATGAATTTCTTGAAGCTCCTTTTTCTAAAACAGAATTGGAAATTGCTATTTCCTCGCTCAAAAAAAAATCCGCGCCTGGCCTAGATAAAATTGACTATAATATCATCAGACATCTCCCTGAAGAGGCAAGATCTGCCCTTCTCCTAATATACAATAGCATATACAGATCCGGGTTATTCCCTCCTACATGGAACAACTTTCTAGTAATCTTCATTCCAAAATCAACTCCTGGTAAATTTCGCCCTATTTCACTCGCCTCTTGCCTATTTAAACTTATGGAAAAACTAATTTATAATAGACTAATTTGGTATTTAGAACACAACAGGTATTTATCACCCTCCCAATTTGGTTTCAGAAAGGGCAGGTCTTGCGCTGACAACTTGGCTATTTTAGCAGCAGAAGTCTGGAAAGGCTTTGCTAACAAGGAGGTCACAGCCGGTCTTTTTTTAGATTTAAAGGGAGCCTTCCCGAGCGTCATCCCGCAAATCCTGGCGGAGGACCTACGGGACATCGGCATCCCCGAGTCAATGGCTAGATTCGTATACGATTCCACTGCATGTAAAAATATTTTTTTCCAAATTAACGGCGATTTAGTAGGTCCTAGAACCAGCACTGTGGGGCTCCCTCAGGGAAGCATTCTCAGTCCGATTCTTTTCCCAGTTTACACAAGAAAATTATTATCTATCATCCCTAACAATTGTACCTTAATTGAATTTGCAGACGATATAGCTATTATTAGCAGATCCCAGAACCCTGAACAATGTGTGGCTTCTCTCCAAAGATGCGCAGACCTTCTTTCCGACTTTTTAGCTGGAAGGGGTCTCGAGATCTGCCCAGAGAAGACCAAACTAGTTCTCTTCTCAAAACGGAAACTAGACTTCAATAATAATTTGCTTTCTTTTAACTTAAATAATATTCCAATTTATCCATCAGAAACAGTCAGATTCTTGGGAGTACTATTGGATTTCGAGTTCTCCTTTGATGCCCACTTTGCTTATCTAACCGAGAAATGCCGAAAAATTTTAAACATCTTAAAGGTCCTTAGGGGCGTCTGGTGGGGAGCGGATCCTTATATTCTTTTAAAAATTTATGACTCACTGATCAGAAGTAGCATAGACTACGGCTCTCATATCTATACATTTAAGCACGAAAAATTTTTTAGTAAACTAGAAAAAGTTAGAAATCAGGCTATCAGATTAGCCATAGGCTATAGAAACAGTACTCCAATTAACGTTATGCTAGCTGAAACTTGCGAATCCCCTTTAAAGAAACGATTTTGCTATTTAGCAAAAAGATATCTCTTAAGATCATTTTCTCTTCATGAACATTCCCTATCAGACAGCCTCAGGGAACTTTGGAACTCCACTAACCAAACTAATAGATTTCGCATTAGAGACATTTTTGTGCTATTTAGAGCTTACGATAGGGTTGCCAATTTTAAGCATCAGATTCGAAGTTCGGAAACCCACCCCTATTTTGAATTCCCCTATTCCGATCATCTCTACGAGCCTGGGGTCGAGTTTGGCATAGGTCGCTTAGTTCAGAATTGCCCAGATCCAGAGGCTCTTATTCAAGACTTCACAGACTCGAAATTTCCAAACTTCATTCAATTTTATACAGATGGTTCCAAGTCGGAGATAGATGAGGCAGCTGGATTTGCCTTCGTCTGTCCTTCGACTGGAACCACTCTTTCCTGGAAAATCTCTAACTTTGCCACTATTTTTACAATCGAAGCATACGCGATTTTGTATACCTTAGACTACATAATAAAAAACAATATTATTAAATCGGTCATATTTTCAGATTCCTTAAGTGTCCTTCAAAGTATAGCAGCAGTTTGTCCTAGCGAAATTAAATCTTTTATCATTTTCGTAATTAGAAATAGATTAGCGACCTTGGCCGGGCTCGGCCGCACGGCCGCATTGGTTTGGATCCCCGGTCATAAAGGAATTCGAGGAAATGAACGAGCCGACCAGGCGGCCAAGTTAGCCGCTGGTACCGGTCAGTTTCTTCCAGTTTCTTTACCCAGCACAGATTTCTTCAGTTCCGCCCGAAAATCTTTTCTAGACAGCACCAGGGATTATTATTCTAAAGTTGGGGAAAACAAGGGTGTTCATTACACCCAACGTTTTTATCAACATAGACAAAAACCCTGGTTTGCCTCCTTCATTGCACCAAGAGAGTGGACAGTTTCTCTTTGTCGCATGAGGAGTAATCACTATTCTCTCAATGCTAGCTTATTCCGCAAAAATATCATCGATTCAGATCGGTGCCCCTGTAACCCTGATATTGAAGAAGACCTGGACCATATTCTCTGGGCCTGCCCCCGTTTCAATAATATTCGAGATTCCCTAATAAAGGGTCTCTCCAAATCATTAAAATGCCCTCCACCCTTTTGTAGTTATCAATTTTTAAACAATCCATCTGTGCGAGTCGTCTCGCACGTATTCAAATTCCTAAAAGATGCTAATCTTAAAATCTAAATTTTCAATTTCAATTTAGACCCTAAATTTAAATTCAAATATGCCGCCCGCATGCACAGAGCGCATGCGCACACCATTTTTTCTCTCCCTTCGGGGCTTGATAATCCTGTTGGGAGAACATTCCACTGTTACAGATATATCATTGGGTAAAACCCAACACTAGTTCGTGGCCAGGTGTACAAAGCGATACGATTCGCACGTACAGTGCCAACGAGGTCGCCTATAGGCTACCTATATTAAAGAAGAAGAAGAAGAAGTACCATGATGGTACGGGTAGTGATGTGCCGTTACCGTAATTTTCTGGTCACTGGTAATTTCTTACCGTAATTCGGTAAATTTTTGGTAAAACTGGTAATTCGTTTTTTATACTGTTATGGGCACAAATTTTAAAAGGATAACGTGCTGGTATATATTTTATTAAAAAAAGGTAGCTATTAGAAGTAAAAAATGTTTTTAAAATAATTTGTAAATAGGAACGACAAAACTTTTTAATTTCTTCCGTCAAACATAACCTCTAATGCTATAACATCGACGCATCGACGGCAGTTGGGCTCGTTGGGTTCTTTGCTTTTTGACGCGAAAAATGGATATTGCAGAGCAAGTGTGTATATAGTATAAAATAATTATAAAATACGAAGTTTTTAAAATAAAATTATACAAACATTAAAAATATATTAAGGGTTTTTATTCAATACCTGTATATATAACAATCTGTTTTAAGTACAAAAGTAGACATCAAGCAAAAATGCTTAACTGCATTTTCTATTGTATTTATGATAAAGATTTAAACAATTTACTTTTGAACAAATAATTTACTGATTGACTTAATGTGATTAACCTGTTTAACAAACTCAGCAGACAGCATACTGTATCGGCATTGTGTCATTGTCGTCTGCTTTACTCAAAAGTCATCATGTTTTTTAATATTTACACATGAATTTTGCTTCAATGATTGAGTGAAATATATTATTTAGTTAAGGAACATTAACAATTCTTCAATTTTAATAGTTAGTATCAAAAAAAAAATTTATATTTAGAGAATTACCACAATTACCCAAAATTTACCAATTACGGTAAATTTTTACGTAAAAGAAAAATTTACCGTCACTTACGCGGTAACAACGGTCACGGCACATCAGTAGGTACGGGGTTGGGAGTACGATGGTACTACCAGATCTGGTACTACCATCGTACTCCCAACGCGGGCCCCGAACTCTACTGCGCATGTGTCGCGCTCGACATCCGATTGGTTGCTATTCGCGCGTAATTTGAAATGCATAATATTTTTTAGCATTTCAAATTGCGCGCGAATAGCAACCAATCGGATGCCGAGCGCGACACATGCGCAGTAAAGTTCGGGGCCTGCGTTGGGTTGGGAGCACTGCCTTAAATGAAAACTGACAACTTCGCGCATATCATTGGTTGTGCCAAAGATGCCATATGCAATGTTTATTATGTATTTATACATATGTATGCTTATAAACAGGCATCCGTAATTAATAAAAAGCAGTCGGAACTTAAAAGATAGTGTTACAAATAAATATTATTCCTTTTTTTATAATTTAAGTAACAGAACTTTTGTCTGATTAATTGTTTAAATGTGAGTCCTAACCTTACATTAGAAGACGCATGTGTGTTGTGTGTTGTGTGTTTTTGTAATGAAAATGCCGGAAAAACCAAATGTCAGTTAAAAGTTTCAGCAATTATTCACTCAGCATTTTATATTAGGACGTAAATGTGATTTGTGACAAAAAGTGAATTATTATAACCTCAATTATCAAAAAACTGATATTCAAAATGTCACAAACAAATAATCAAGATAGTGATTTGAATTCAACTCTACTAAATAGTTGTAAACAGTGTGGCAATCTTTGCGATCCCTTCGATGCACCTGCACTTCAATGTATTGGTGGATGTTCAAAAAAAATACATATTCAGTGTTTAAAAGGAGGCGGTGTTCCCAGTACATTCATAGGAGATGTTTTCTTCGAATTAACTTGCTCAGACTGTGAACCTTTCGGGAATGAAGTGTTGAAAAGGGAAAAGATGTCTTGGTCGCAAATACTCATATTGACATTATATAATTTGCGAGAAAAGTCTAGTGGAATCAGTAAAAGAGGATATTTTCATTGGAAATCTGATATCAGTGCATTCGTAGATCGTAACTGGGAACATTTGTGTAGAAAAGTTAAGTAAGTCCAAATTTATTTACTGTCTTAAGGGTCCTGGATCCAAATTCTAGTCTTACACAATTAAATTCCCCATTTTATTCAACAAATTAGAATTAAATATATTTTCGTTCTATAGGTGTATTCTGTTTTAAAATAGAAATGTGCCTGTGAAGCGAAAGAATATCTTATTAATGATATTCCCTTAGTATTTATTTATAATGATGATTCTCATTATTATTTGTTCTGTAATTTTATAAAATATTTATTTTTCATTTTAGGAGACAAAGCAAAAATTGGATAGGAACTATTTCCGGTACTTTGTCTCACCACACCAGTATTTTCTTCACTTCTGGCTTAGCTGAACTGGGAGAAGCAGGATGGTGGAAACTCATCAATAATGATCCTCCTGAGGTTCTTTTTACTCAAAGTAAATTGAACATTTTTATGTATAATATAGATTATGTAAATTATATGATTTTCTAGTTATCAATGTTTAGTTATGATTTTATATTTCAGGAAGCAAAATAGATCGCAAAAAGATTGAGGAAATTCAGATAAATCGAATAAAGAAAGAGTGTATTAGTCCTACTCTATCAGATTCGAGCATTTCTCTAGAAGAGGACAGAAATTTCGCAGTAGATTCGTTTAAAATGCTACAACATCCCAATGAGATTCTCTCAGACTTTCTTCTCACTGAAGAAGATTTGCATGGTAATTATCTAACCTAATTTACATAGCTCTTATTTTCTACAATTACTTTTTGCATAAAAATGTGTATTTTCAATGTGATTAACAGATATGGACATGTTAGAAACTGAAGATGGTATCGAAATGGATAATTCTCGCGAGACTCCTTCTTTGGCTGATATTATAAGAGACTTTCAAAACCAGCATTACCAACCTGATCAGTACAACAGATTCGAATCCTTGGATGATTTTATGCCCAACGAGCCAAAAAATCTAAATAAAATTGCTGAAGAGGACGATTATGTGATTTGCGATGATGAGCAATTTCCAGAAGATAGTTGCGATAGTCAAAGTTCTGGCCAAGAACTAGTTACACCTTCTCTTTTTACAATTTCGAAACCTCGTGATTGGCCTTGGGAAAAAAGTTATAATACTGGTGAGAAAGGGCACAAAATTAGTGAACGTCAAGAAGCCTATTTACTTCAGAAGATAAACAAACAACAATTACATACAGCTCCACCATCAGTCAAACGACTTTATAGAAAATTGCATGTCCGGAAATTAAAGAGAGAATACAATGTAAAGATTTTTGATATCGATCAATTTGAGATTGAATCAAGTGTATCTTCGAAGACATCGAAAAACAACAGAGTCTTGGATAGATTTGTCAGTGACTATAGGAGTGGAGTTTTTGAACAAAGACTCCAAGGACTATTTGAACCAATATCGGTGCACAGTCCCTACACTAACAGACTACTACAACCATTTATTAGAAGAGATACGTCTTCTCGACCTCTTTGGCTGAAAGTAATGGACGAACTAACCTCCAAGGTAAATAAGAAGAATCCAAATTGGAAGCCTCCACCAAGAGCGCCAATAGATTACTCGTATATCAGACCACAACACATTCCTGCGCTCAATAGTCTCTGTAACCAATTCTTCTGGCCTGGAATAGATTGTAAGTTCATTTTGTAAATCTTTACATGAGCTTCCATTATCTAGGAATGAAAGTAATTTTTCTTGTTTATTTTTCAGTATCTGAGTGCCTGCAGTATCCAGATTTCAGTTGCGTAGTATCGTACAAAAAATTAGTAATCGGTTTTGCAGTCTTGGTACCAGATGTGGGATATAATGAGGCATATGTTTCTTTTTTTTTCATGAGACCAGAATGGCGCAAATCAGGAATTGGTACCTTTATGCTTTATCATCTGATACAAACCTGTATGGGTAAAGATATCACGTTACACGTTTCCGCCACGAATCCAGCACTGATTTTGTACCAAAAGTTTGGATTCAAAGTTGAAGAATTTATCCAAGATTTTTACGACAAATACATGTCACCTGATTCTCGAGAATGTAAGCATGCTTTGTTTCTAAGACTGAGTCGCTGATAATAAAAGTGTAAAAAAGAAGTAAACATTTAGTTATTATTTAGATTTTTTTATTGGAACTATGTATCTCGGTCTTTTCATTTTACTTATAAAATATTTTGTGTAAAACTCAATTTGAAAAAACTTTTTTATGGATTTCTATGAAATTTTAAGATTAAGTAGTTTAAATTCTAATTTAAATTTTATTAATTTGGATTGTAGGTGAATTTTGTTTTTCGCTCTATTAGCTAAATTTTCTATATTTCCCTTTTGTTCGTTTACGTTTATTTCAATTTTTTCTCACCTATTTTTATAAAAAAAAAAAAATTCACCTATTCACCTTTTTTAATGACAATAAGTACTGTAATGATTGCAACAAAGATTATTAATGCAAGTTGACGCAAGTTCAACAATCGCTTATCGCGAGTACATATTTTTTGAACACCTTTTATATTTACAAACGTCATTCCGTCATTGAGTTTTTTCTTTCGAATCAGCACGTTTCGGAGCACCCGGTAAATATCGAAAACAACCGAAAGTCGATTCTCGACTAATGTCAAGCGCGTGTTTTGTGTTTCTAGCTGTCATTACATTTTCTACTTTCTGCTTGTTGTTTTCAACTTAAATTTTGTGTGACATACAGACCAAGAACCACGATTTGCCACCAGTACTCAACAATTTTTAGGTAAGTCTCAAATTTCTGACTTCTGAGCATCTCATTTTCGTGTATTTTGAATCCAACATTGACGTCATTGAGTGCTTGTGAATGAAGTGAACCTAGCGTCGAGTCTTTTCTCGAAAGTTCCGGAAGCAACTAGAACCCACACTTTGTATATATGGTGTGCGCAGCCTACGCTACCTTTTAGTACGAGAGAAGACGTGTGATGTTGAATGTAGTTTCTTTATCTGCGTTAGTAGACGATTAAAGTTTATAATTTCAGTGCAAATTGAGTTGTTACGAGAGATTCAAGTGTGATTGTGAAGAAAGGTATGTTCTATGTCTGTGCATAATTTTTCCTAATGTCTTTAGTGAAAATAGAGATTTATTTGAGTTCGCAAACTGGAGAGTTGGATTGGTACTTTAGATGTGATCGCTCCGTATGTCGTCACGTCGCAAGAGAAAACGCTAAGGAAATTCTCGAGCCTTCTATTATCTTCGGGTGGATTTATTTTTGAATTTTCAAATTCGGTCTTCGCTCCACTCAATCAATGTTCTTTCTCGTGTCGGTGTATCATCATTGCTCGAAATAGCGGAGAAACTTACGTGGGTGTGTTGGGTATCATATGAGATGAGAATATTCCCGAGAGAAGAGAATATCGTCCAAGAAGGGGAATTTACGAGGAATATTCTTTTAAAATCATCTCGACATATTTTTAATGAGATGGTTTGTTCAATTAGGTCACGTTGATGTATAACGATTAAGAGGGGTTCCATTATTAAGGGGGGAAGTAAAAATTGGGTTACTATTATATCATATATTTTGCAGATCTCAGCTTGGAATTTCTGTTTTCATTCTGGAGCATTCTAGTTCATGTGAGAAAGATCTAGTACATTTCTCATGCACAACTTGATTATTTTTAAATTGTAATGATGTTTATGTGAGCAATCGTAATTGATTACATTGCTTTATTAAATGAATTTAATTTTTAAAATGAAATTTAATTGCAGATCAGTTTGTATAATATATATGTTTCACAGATTTTAACAATTATTTTAACAATATTCTACTATATTGAATTTATTATGTGTTTTAATATAATTAAATTTTGCAATAGCTAATTTATCGAACAGATGTTTTTAAATTTAAATGTCTCTTTTAGGATCACGAAGAGAGATCTGCATGTTGGCTCTTATGAGTAACATCCTATTTTTTGACACCCACTGAAATCGATGCTTATTCACAGGTGATACAACTGTTGTATAGAACACGAGAAGATAGAAAACGTTATTCATAGAGACTATTGTGGAATTCTGATACATACCATTGCTCCAAATTCACTTCATTTCCTGAAAAATATGAAAGTGTTTGAAATGTATTAAAAGACACAGTTGTTTATGACGGATGTTTCTTTACACTATTTACGGTTATCAAACGATCAAAAATTGGACCTTAAAGTATTTTTAGCTCCTAAATAATTTTCAATCTTTAGAATCAAGTACTTTAAAAAACATTAAATGATAGATAATTACAAAGAACAATCGAAAACAACAAAAATAAATCAAACATTAAAAAACTTACTATCAATCGACCGACATTTTGTTTATGTCCTTTAGATAATTTTAATTAATTTATCACGTGGAATTCCAAAATCTTGATGTTTCAAAAATAGAATTTGAAGCTCGCCAGCGAGTCAACATTCTTGATAATTTTTTCTTCTAAAGTCGCCCAAACCATTTATAACATTTTTTTGCCTGTTTAATGATTTCATATTAAAGTTTGTTTTTATTCGTAATATAGAAATGCTCAGAAAGTAGTTCTGAAGGTGTTTAGTGTTTACGTCATTAATTGAGAAGTATTCAAGTTTTTGAAGCGGAAGTGCGAAATCGGAATAAAAATCTATGAGGCAAGGATCCTTCTTCGATTGTCCTTCCCTTCGGATTGAAATTAAATGGTGTTTGAAGGAGGCAGGAAGCGATCGTGTTTAAGTCTTTGCCTTTGTCCAAAAACGATTGAAAAGTATCAAGCCTTGAAAATGTCGCGAGATCTTCGAACCGAGGTCAACTCGCGAAATTACAGTGCGTATTCGCTTGCGTAGGACTTGATTTAATTCCTTTGTAAATCGCAGCAAAATGAATGGAGCATTGATCGTTTTTTATCATTTTATTGGTTTGCCAATCGTTTATCGCTTCTGATATCTCATTTTATCTTATTCTGCGAACGAAACAATAAATCAATGACGAATTGTTGATTCTTATCAATTTATATAAATATTTTTTAACTTTTAGAATATTCCTTGAAAGAAATTTATGCATCATTAATGAGACTTGTGAATGTAATGACGAAAAGATCAATGATTTTCTGCATTTGTCTTAATTACTTCGTTACCTTTAATCGATGACTTATATGGAAGATGACATTGACATTTCTCCTCATATATATTTAAGTCCAGAGGTCATTCACTTATTTCTACTTGCATATTGAAACTTTACTTTTAAAACTTTGAAAGACTTTGTTGAATTTAAAGATAGACTTCACAGACTTTTCCCTAATATCCTGTTTTCCCCTGTTTTTAAGAAAAGTTGCTCTTTTTTTTTATTCACTTAGACACAAACTTTTTTTTTTACCTATTTTGAATTTGTTTACGTTTTTCACCTACTATTGTGGAAATTTATCACCTTTTTTCAATTTAATCAAAACATTTTTATTTTGACACTTGAAATAGAATTTTTGAATTGAATTGAAATTTAAATCTTTTCAATTATTTTTATACCCTTAAACAAAAATTTTAATCCTATGAAATCCCTAGTAATTCCTGAAAATTACTTGAAACCTTTTCAAATCCTCCTAAATCTTTTTAAATAACTTCAAACTGCTTAAATTTTTTTAAAATCATTTAAACCTGTTAATTTTATTCAAAAGAATTTATTCCCCTATTATTATTTTCTGCTGTGAAGTCTGTAAAGAAATATAATGTGTGGACTCCCTTACTTACCAATTGGTTCTTTTTTTTTATTTTTCAGAATCCTAGAAAATGGGGAAAGACTATTACAAAATACTAGGAATTAATAAAGGTGCAAGTGACGATGAAATAAAGAAGGCTTACCGAAAACTAGCCTTGAGATACCATCCAGACAAAAATCGAACAGCTGGTGCTGAGGAGAAGTTCAAAGAAATTGCAGAAGCATATGAAGTTCTATCAGACACAAAGAAGAGGGAGGTTTATGACAAATTTGGTGAAGAAGGTCTGAAGGGTGGTGCGCAATCTAGTGGTGGTGGAAATGGCGGTGCCACTTACACTTTCCACGGAGATCCGAGGGCGACTTTTGCTCAATTCTTTGGTTCAGCAACACCATTCCAAACGTTCTTCGAGTTCGGAGGAACGGGAGAAAATCGAGTTTTCTCGAATTTCCATGACGATCCCATGGACATGGACGATCCCTTCGGTTTGGGATTAGGACAACAGAGACAAGGTGGAGCTTTCCGATCACACTCATTCAACTTTGCGGGTCCAAATCAAGTCAGGGGAGGTGGTAAGGACCGTGCTCAAGATCCAGCAATAGAGCACGATTTGTATGTCAGCCTGGACGACATCTTGAGAGGTTGCACGAAAAAGATGAAAATCTCGAGGCGAGTGATACAGGCTGATGGAACCACCCGAAAGGAAGACAAAGTCCTGACCATCAACGTAAAGCCTGGTTGGAAAGCGGGAACAAAGATCACTTTCCAGAAAGAAGGCGACCAAGGTCGCGGCAAAGTTCCAGCAGACATTGTATTTATCATCAGAGACAAGCCGCATCCCTTGTTCAGGAGAGAAGGTAGTGACATCAGGTACACTCAAAAGTTAACCCTGAAACAAGCTCTCTGTGGATCCATCGTCGAGGTTCCAACTCTTACCGGCGAGAAGATCACTCTCAATCTGACGCGGGAAATAGTCAAGCCAAATATGGTGAAGAGGATTCAAGGACATGGTTTACCCTTCCCTAAGGAACCATCGCGGAAAGGTGATCTCTTGGTCTCGTTCGACATCAAGTTCCCTGAGTCGTTAACACAAACTGCTAAGGATATATTACACGACACTTTACCAAATTGAGCGGAAGGATAGAGAAAGGACTGGTATACGAATGTACGGAAGTTTCTGACTTGGTTGCTTCGCTCAACGAGACTGAAGACTCGTGTACAATTGTACATTCTAGTACATATAGATGAGCCTAAAGGAACTGTTATTTCGACATTACCGCGGTTAAGTTGATCTTACAAGAATTAATATAAGGAGATTCTTTAAATAATTACTGCTTTCTGTAGCAAAATTGGTAGCTTTCAAGTGTAATCAGTTTTGTTACAAAAGTAAGAAATGTAACTCATTGCTCCTTATACTTCTTCCTGTGATCTGTATTCATTTGTTTAGGAGCCTAATTATATAATCATTGTTTAAAACTTTATTTACGTAATTCACTCATTCTTTATTCTAAATCCGGCTGCAGACTAAACGCGGGTTCGTAGCCCTTTTGTAGAATTTAACGTTTACCTGCGAATAAGAGTCGAAAAGTGTGATTGTTGAATCTTACGTTAAGTTATCCGAATGTAAATTCTTTTTTTCGATGTGAGAATGTAATTCAGCGGATGAATGTCTTTATTTTGTAAGTGTTTTGAAAAAAAGTATGTGTGCTGCGTTGAGAAAAGTGCGAAAATGAATAAAGAACGATAAATGTATAAAATATAATTTGTACCATCGTGTTCAGGGTAACGAGTGACAAGTAAAATCAACTCAAAGACAAAGGGGACAGTAGGGTTTATTTTTTAATGAACTCTTTTCCAATTTTATTCTCTTACATGAACGTAGTTTCTCGTACTTAAGGCCCTAGATCAAAATTTAAAATTATATTGTAAATAGATAGGAAGAAAGTTCAATCTTCTTTTTCTTGAATAGATTTTACTGGTTTGAACCATCGAGATTTCTTATTTTGGAAATGGATTGACATTGAACTGCTTCAGTTTCTTTTTCTATCAAAATTGTCCCTTTTGTAGTTAAAGATTGTAACACTTGTTTACTTTTACACTGTGTTACAAGCGATTTGTGAATTCTATAAGAGTAATTTGTATAATTGACAAGACATGTGTTCTTGCATAACTTTAGGACTTTCTTTTCATTTTTGAAGTTGATTAATTATTTGTACACTAAATAAAATGAACACTTTAAGTTATTTGATATGCATATTGTTGTGTCTTCCTCACTCCATACCCGAATGTCCAATACAGCAACGCGACACTCCTAAAATAGTCAGCCAAGTAGGTGACGTCATGGTCTTGTCTCTGTGGTTGTGCTCAGTCATTTAAAATATTCTAGTGTCTGAGAGAAGGGGTCATTCGCAGTACAAGTCCATGATACGTCCCTGTATATGCGGATATAATTAGAGATCTGATTGTAAAAAAATGTCACCGCGTATTTTGATTCGAATGTCACACTAACCTTCAGCTTTAAACGATGCAATTCATTTCTTTTCTAATTAAAGAATTATATTCATTATTATTTACTACAATTTTAGCATAATTTCAGGACATTTGTTATTTATTGTAAAATTGAGCTTAGTTTCAAAAGGTCGTTTCTAATTTTCCAGAAATCATGATTTTCTTAAGTAAAAACTTAATAAAATACTAAATTCCTTTTTTTTTTTAAAAATTTACTTTTAAGTTAAAAAATATAAATATGTTAAAAAATTACTTTTAACTACTTAAAAGAAAAAAATATAATTTTTGATGTAATTAAGTGTAAGAGTGTACTTTTTAGTCTGAATTCAATCAGTCAAAGAAAATAGATCTCAAATCAAAAACATTCTCATCAGAATTTCTGACACTTTCATTCTCAACAGATTCCGGAAGTTCAAGATAATCTTGATCAGACCAGTCATCATCTGGTGGAGTCAGAACACTAGGCGGCAGCTTACTTAAGAGAGGTTTTCCATCCAATCCCAAACTAAGATACCGAATCAACTCATCAGGAAGTTTTCGTCCACCAGGGTAGGCATTTTGAAGAATAAGGTTCATATAATCACTCTTCATATTAATTGGCAATATTTTTCCAAATCTAAAATTTTCAGGCAGACAATGATGTTCTCGACAGAAATAATCTTGACCTTCTTCCCTATGACACCAAGTTCCATCTGGAAAGTACGGATTGAGGCCAAGGTCGTTTAATTCTACACGTGGCGTATAGTACGAAGCTATATCTTTGCGTCTACAAAATATCGCGCAACCCATCCATGGTCTTTCAAGTTCGTGAGGAGCCTGAAGACCACTTCCTCTTCCGTCCAGTTCAGGTAGTTTTTCACTAAACAAACTGCATTTTTCCGTTGCGAATTCTATCACTGACTTGCGTTTCTTTTTACAGAGTTTCTCATCGTTGCAGAGTTGGATATCGAAAGAGAGACCTTTGCAGTTTTTATTTTTTGATGGAGGAGGATTGTCGCAGGACCTTCTTTTGATTTGAAAGCCTTGAGACTCTTGAATGCAGCCACTGTTGCAAGGTTCTACTTCCCAGTTGCTCCAGCCACCTTCTACAGCTATGGAATCTCCAGGTTCTGAAGGAATCTCTAAAACTGGAAGACACTGCCCTCCATGACACTCTCTACCTTCAGCACAATTTGTTCCTTCTAAAGCAGGTCCAGCTAAATAGTACCCGGATTTGTGTGGACTGGTACACTGCAAGGATTGACAAGCGTTGTGCAAACTTGCAACAAGGGCATCTGGATCTTGTATGAACAATTCACATTGCTTTTTGGCATTCCACTCTCTACCTGGCAAGTTGTAGTAACGAGAGTGATTCAGGTTGTCGTCGATGATGATTGAAGAGTCATCTAAGAGACAGGGTTTCGTTTGAAAAAGCTTTATTGCAACCTCTTGACTGCATGACGACCAGTTTGTCTCTCCATCTCTTGTCCCTCGACTTGGGGACATGATGAATCCGTCTTTGGGGCAGGAATTCTGGGTCGAATCGTGATGCATTCCCAGGCTTTAGAAACAGAAAAAAAATTGTTTTTTTAAATTAATAGTGTTTGATATATTAGAAAACTAAAAATAACATACTTGTGACCAATTTCATGAGCTGCGATGTAAACTGATGTAAATCCAGCGGAAGGATAGGGTTTTCCAAAATTGTTAGTGACTCCAAATTCAGCAATAACACAAGAATAATCATCGAGACAAATACCACCGACAGTGGCAAGTCCCATCGTAACTGTATTTTTTCTTCCATTTTCTGCGGCATAAAAATCCAATCCTGATACGTATAATCCAATATCCCAATGATTTGGGTGCGAATCATCCGAAGGATTGTGACTTTTTGAATATCGGCAAAATGAGTCCAATAAGCTACTTCTTTCTCCGTAAAAATGTGGTAAATCAATCGGCTGTTTTCGCATTATTTCAAGGCGTACCAAAACAATGTTAATTTGTACACCCAAACTCGGATGATGATAAGCAGCTTGAACTCCATTTATGTAAGCTAATAACATATCTCTCAATTTTGTATCATCTCTCTCGAAAAATGGAGAAAAAATTCTGTAACCCGCTTCGTCGAAAAAAACTGCGAGTTCCATTGTAAGAGTTTCATTGGTATAACGTATTGTATCTCGAAATGAAACATCTCTTTCGAAAAGAATATTGTTGCTAAATTCAAAACTTGATCTGTTAAGTGGAGCATAGGATCTTTTAAAAATGTGAGGTTCTTGAGTAAATTGAGAGCGTTCGTAAATTCGATTATACTGCCATGTTCTTTCATTTTGGACTGGTGTTATTTCCAGAACCATATTCTCCAAGAAAATAATTCCGTGCTGTGAGAAAACATAAACTCGAATATTATATTTATTTATAAACAGGGTGACGTCTTGTCTGGGATAAAAATAAAAAGAATTTTGGAACTCTTTTTGGTATTCTTAATCCAATATGTAAATATAAAAAAAGAAATAAAAAAGTTTGTCAGACTAGACGGGAAAATTGAAAAACTTGACCGGAAAATGACCGGGAATTTGAAATCGTCCACAAAATCGCCACCCTGAATTAAAAGTAGATTTTGTATAAAATAATGAGATAGCAAAGTACCGTTTTTCGTTCTTCACAAAAACTAATGGCAGCAGATTTCGAGACATCTCTATATAAATAGTGACAAGAAGAAGGCGAACTCAATTCCGGGACTTCTTCAAGTAAATTAGAGACTGTGTGTCTCCAAACTTGAAAGTGGGGTGATAATAATTTGTCGTTTCTTTTTAGTAATAGATCTATTGTCTGACCAAATACTGTAAAACTCAGTGGAACCTGTAATGATATTTTTTAGAGTTTGTGTGTATTTATTAATTTTCTATTTATTAACAATAATTTTATTGTAAAGAAATTACCTCAATTTCACTGTTTGAGTTTTGAATAGGTAGAAGAACAATTTCAACGTCATCCTGATCGTCTAGTCCACTCGCTGCACAAATTAAAATTATTAGAATAATATTAAACGTAATACTCATGTTGCGCACTATTACTTTCAAGTTCAAATACTGTTGCAAAATCACAGAGAAGTCTTTTTATATGATAAAGTGTGTAATTACCATGGTAACTGAAATGATACAAATTATATGCTGGTGCCTCTATTATTATGCCATTGACCTCTTCTACTTTAAGTACATTGTAAAACGGTTTCAAAGTCGTGCTTTTGTTATTGTGTGGATATGAAATATCATCAATTCTAAAACTTTTTATTCACAATTGTGCATTTGGTTTCAATTTAAAATTAATCAATTTTTAAGAAAATTTAATATTGAAAAGAAAAGTAGGAATAGGATTAAGATATTTATGGTATTTTTTATTATCATTTATGGAAATTTAAACAATTCAATTTTGTGTTTTTCAATTGTTAAATCGATCCCTGGGCGCTGGCGCTATCTGCATTGCTTCCATGGTAATGGCGCTTTGTTTGGATGTGTTTATGGATTATACGTAACATTTCTAGAGGAAACAGTGTTTGGATTATTTTTCGAAAATCCGAATAAGTCTGAAAAATGGACGGCAGTTTTAGTTATCAAGAGCTCCAAGCTCTTCAAAATTTGTTAGCCCCACCGAAAAAGGAAAAAGATTCAGATTCTGATGATGATGATGACGTAACGCAGTCTTCATCGAAGTCACTTGGTAATTATTTTAAAATATAGCTTCATTTACATAAATCGTAAAAAATTAAAATTCACCATTTTGGAAACTGCTAAGTTTCCTTCTTTTCTTTTGATCTTTCCTTTTATTTCCTTTTATTTCCTTTTATTTCTTTTTATTTCCTTTCTTCTCTTTTTTTTCTTTTTCAAGAAAATTTACTTACCAAATACAAATTTTAATTTAAAAAATTTCGTGTGCGTTTTTTTCTGTTGATATTTGGTTCATTATCGTTTCAAAGGTGCTGGTGATATAAAAACACCGAAAGCAATAGAGGAGGAGCATGCGGGTGCTCATGGTCCCTTAAAAGGAGAGGAAAATGAAATTTGGCTTCCCGAAGAAGCTAAAAATATTGAAGTCTCTGAGGATCAAGATCCACGCGAAAAACCAGCGTATGAAATGCACTTTAAACAATATGTTGGGACGGAAGATGTATTTTTTGGGGTACGTTATTTCAAACATTTTAAAATTTTGCACGGTTAACAATTTTTTATCTTTCATTCTGAACTAGGAAAAAATATTTCGTTCATTTGAACGTTCAAAGCTTATGGGACATCTCAAAATGTTCATTCAATTTTTTGTAGCACAGTGCAATTATTATGTAATGATGTTTCCATGATTTAAGAATAACTACTGTAAATAGATTCAGACAAGTGTCATATTAACATGATTGATAACATGATGTATCACATATATCAATTTTTCATAATTAATTTGCAAATAAACTACTAATTTGATTAAAATCCCGTTTCCTCTGCAAATAATTGTGACATATTACCTGAGCTTTCGATATTACGAGTCTAAACGACATTGATAATTAATACGGAAATACTTATGGAAATTTCCATAAAATTTATGCGAAGTTTGTACAATTATTGAGAGTGAATGAATAATTGGTTATTTCCTAATAGCGACTAGAGAGTATTGAAAGTATTGAAAATTCAGAGATTATCTGCTGTATATATTTTTAGATTTATTCTACTTATTATAATTAAATTAATTTGGGATCTACATGTGCATAAATAGGACAGAGTTTTACCTCAAACAGAATGATTGGACTGAATATGAATTTCTTTATTTAACAGCTGGACTGAATTCGTTGAATTTATTATGTTTCCTCTTGTACCATATATCTGTAGATTTAACTGATTTTGAAATAGTCCCTTCATTTCATTCATTTATCTCGTACATATAACTCGCAAGAAATTGTCAATTGTCAACGTCAATTGACGTTGATCTTAGATAGAACTCATATTTCTAGTTTAAAAATAAAATTTTATTTTAAACTAATAAAGTTTAAATGAAGTGCTGCAGGTCACAGGCATTAAGTTAGTTAAATTTTAATGTAATTATGAACAGAAAAATAATTTGTATAATTAGCACTGCAAGATTCATCTCTATTTAGGCAATAAGAATGTTAAAATACAATATTTTTAAATTCTGCTGCAGGTAATACAATAGCGATTAAATATCCATCAATGTCACGTTTGCAAGTGAATAATTGAAAAATATTTGATATAAATGATAATCAAATATTGGAAAATAACTTCATTGTGCATATGACACAAATTTTCAAAAGTCATGCATATTTAATTTTAATTACGTACAAAATACTCTGTGGTGGTGACACAGTAATTTGTATTGTGCTTCGCACCTCATTGATTTTTCATCTGGTTCGATCAAACGAGACTGGTTGGAAATTTTTTTGTGGTCGTTCGTGAAAGACACTTTTCAATTTTCCGGAAGATGTAAATTAATAATCAATATTTTTTACGATGAATAATACCTCTTAAAAGTTGATTGAATAATTGGAATTCACAGAGTTTCCTCAATAATTAATTGAATTTATTTGAACTAATGTGTTATAATTTAATGCCGTGGCAGAATTAATGAGAAGTGACAAAATTACATGAAAAAGGAATTAATGAATTTAATGAAAGTTTTTAATTCATAGATTGGCTTTAAAAATCCCAGCACTGCTTCCTGTGAGTGGCTGTCAATTTTTATCAAGCTTCCAGATGAGATTCGAGAAAAAATAGAATTATCTGTCGATTCTGACGCGATTGATCTACGTAGCCCAAAGTAAGAACAGATAATATTCTAATAATAAGAAATAGTTTAAATATTCAATAAATATTTAAATATCGTAAGTATTTTAATTTCATTTTTTTTAGGTATCGATTGCATCTGCCGACATTACATCCGGTGGATCCTAATATTTCCAGAGCAACGTGGCATCCAGATACTTCAACTTTGGAAATTTCATTAAGACTCGTTAGAGAACTCGATGATGTTAATTTTTAATATACTTAAGAATAATTTGAACTTCTACTTCTTGAATGAAATAAATGTTAATAATAGTTTTCTGTCCTAAATGAGGAAGTCTACAAATTATGCAGTTTATTCTTTATGATTTAAGAGACCACACACGGAAAAAATTATTTATCGAAAATCCTTAAAATTGAATTGGTTTGAATTCTTTACAATTCTTTGCAAGTTTAAAATTCAATTTTAATTCATAATTTAAATTTTATTGACTTGGATTGGAGGTCAAATTTTTTTTGCTTCTAGCCAAATTTTCTAATATTTCCGTTTTGTTAGTTTAGATTTGTTTCAATTTTTTGGCACTTATATCTCACCTATTTTTATAAAAGAAATTCACCTATTCACCTTTTTTAATGACAATAGCTACTGTGATGACTGAAAATTGTAATTTAAAATACATAAAGCTTAAATGTAAAATGTGAAATGAAAAATAAAAAATGAAGATAAATTATGAAGTGTCTTGATTATACCATGATATCAAAGCGTTATATTTCCACATCCTTGTTTCGAACATGGTTTCGACGCGCATGAGAAAAGTGTGTGAGTGAAGATAAGCATTATCGAAGCTTATTGGTTAAAAAAAATGTTCAATTGGCTGCAAAGTTTGGAGAGAGGCTAAGCAATGAAGCGATATACGCCTCCATAGCTCAGGGGTTAGAGCACTGGTCTTGTAAACCAGGGGTCGAGAGTTCAAATCTCTCTGGAGGCAACTTTTTTTACTACGAAATTCCGACTTGTAAATAATTAATCGCAAAGAAATTGATGTATAGGTCTTCAATTATTCTAAAATTTAAAAGAAATTTTCTTAAAAATTAGTTTAAAAAACTTAATTGCGTACAAATAAATAATAATAATAATAATAATAATAATTAAATAATTTTAATTTTTTGAAAATTTACTTCGAACTCTTTTGAAATATTTTCTTCTTGTCAAGAATTTGTTTATTTTTTTACAGTTTTCTAAGAATTTTAAGATAAAGTTTATACTTTGGAAGATAAAACCATTAAAATTCCATAATATCTCATTAAATTTCTTTATATATTAAAAAATCTCATGAAATTCTCCTTGAAATCCTATATAGAAATCCATAAAATTCCTTCCTCTCCAAATCTGAATTAGTGAAAAGTCAGTCACTAATTTACTTTAGTGAACAATTTTACTAATTATTAATTGTATTTCTCTATTTCATTTCGTAGTTCTCAACTTTTCATTTAAGTTTTAAATATCCAAATGAATAATAAATATTTAAGTTTAAAAATAATTAACAATTAGTAGAATTTTTCACTAAAGTAAATTAATCACTGACTTTTCACTGATTCAAGTTTTCCACGCTGTAGCGCGCATACAAAATTGCTAGTTAAATAATTTTCGGCTCTTCTCATGAACATACAATACGCTTTTCGTTTAATTCTATAGAATTTTATGCGCTACTCGTGCATATAAACAATTTTCCATTTGATAGAATAAATTCAGTGTAAAGATACCGTGGCTATAATTTATTCTGCTTTATTAATGTTTTAAGTTGCATAGACAGTGTGCACCAATTTTATCTCTTTTATGTACTTTTTATATCTTTATACAAATTCGCAGCTTATAATTACCAATTTTATTTAAAGTCTAGGTAGAAAATGAATATCAATTTTAAAGAAAAGAACTCTCTGGCGAAAGTTTCGGATTGAAATTCATTTCCGAAATTTCGAATTAATCCGGTTAATCCGATTGAATCAGAATTTATCCGAATTTTGTGGACAAATTCAGATTTATTCGGACTGAAAGTTCGGATTGACCGAATTCATTCGGATTGAAAGTTCGGACGAATTCTGTTTAATTCAGATTGACCGGATTCATTTGGCTTTCAAGTTCGAATTGATTTTTAATATGGCCATCGGATAGATTCGGATTAAAAACTGCTTTCGAATTAAATCGGAATGACACTGTTTGGTTCAGATACAAATTTCGGATTATAATTTGGATTGGTTCGGAATGCATTCTTAATTCCTATTTACTGGGTAATTTAGTATAGTAATCTAAGTTTATGTAAAGTATTTCCCGCCTCATCGACAGATGTGGTAATGTCATTTGCCTCTATTATTGCCGAGGAAATTATACATGTTCGTACGTACATTTAATCCAGTTCAGGTGCACACAAATTCGGAAGTTCAAGTCACAAGTTAACTCGCTCGTAGTCTGTTTATTATTGATTTTGCGACTAAAGTTCCAGACGCTTGAATTTGAGAAGTAAATTCAAATTTGACATCAAGTTCCGCCAGCATTTGGTGACACCTTGTGCCAAATGCAGGTAGTTTCAGCGCAAACTTTAGTGTCCGGTTATTCAATATCCTTAAAGTTAAGAATTTTCGATTCAGAAATATTATTTTCGAAATTTAATGCGCAATCAATTTGAATTGAGATGGAGATTGAGGAAATGTGTTGAAAATTGCAGAAAAGAATTTTTTCTAAAGGAAAATCAAAATCAAACTTGAATGCTCTTTCAATTTGAATCAGTGAAAATTTATTGATATTTCAGTCACATTTCACTCAAAAACGACTGGAATTTTTAGTGACATTTGCTGAAAGTTCCAGTGGTTTTTGACCAGGTAAATCAGTGAAATATGACTGAAATTTCAGTGAATAATTACAGATTTGAATTTAGAGAGATGAATATTATACAGCAGAATGTGTGGATTGTATGTTTCTAAAAGGATTAGAAAAAAATGCAATTTTCCGCTCTGTTCATCTGCAAAATTTAGTATTCTCTCTGGTATTTGTATCGAGTCTAAAAGTAATTATTTGTAGCTTTTAGGGAAAGCCTGGATGTTAGGGAAAAACCAGAGATTCTATAAATAAAAGAAGAGGGTCTGTAAAAAATAAATAAATTTTTCATGCAGAGTTCCCGCTTAACTCGTAGAGAAAAGGACTTTTTGATTTAGGGTTGAAAATCGCTGTCTTCCCCGTCAACTTTAAATGTTAAAATAGAATTTAAAGAATTTTAAGAAGTTTCTGTAAGTTTTAAGAAATCTTAACGAATTTTAAGGGCGTTGGACCCAAGTGTTAAGCTCAAAATTTCATTCTTCATTTTATTCAACGAAAATTATAGATAAATATTTTTTCGCTCTGTAGCGCTAATCTTTTTTCAAATATAAGACTGCATACAGAGCGAAAAAATATTTACTTTCGATATTTTTTGCATAAAACGAAGAATTAAAAATACAAATGAAAAATTTTCGAGTATTTTCATTTTACTTAAGAAATATTTGAATCAGATATTTTCTCGCTCTGTACACATAATTCTAGTTAAAAATTGATTAATTCTACAGAGGAAAAAAATTTCAATTTTAATATTTGTTGAGTAAAATGAAGAAATCGAATTTTTAGACTAGAACTTGGCTCCAACACCTTTAAGGAACTTCAAAGGTTTTCGTGAAATTTTTTTGAGCTATCAGATTGTTTTTCTTCTTTCAACTTCAAGTCATTTAAAAGCCAATTAGGTTTGCATCAACAATATATGCGAGATTTTCGCGACATTTCGTTACACCACTTTTTTTTTATATGAAGAGGATATTAATTCTTGATTTCGAAGGTCATCAATTGAACCTTCTTCTGGACCATCAAGAAGTCACTTCTCTTTGAGAATTTTTATCAGGTAAAGCTAAATAATTGAATGGGTCAAAATTTCACTAAACCCTCCCTTCAGATTTCATTTATTTTTCATAAAATCAGTATGTGTTTTAAAAAAGCTGTCGTGTATGTTTTTACTGGACAAGTGGAGTTTGCGCATGGGGTGCTATGTGCCAACGATACCTCTGTATAGGTACCTTCGAGTCATGGAGAAGCTTCGGCAGTCCTCGGTTCCAGTAGAACGTGCCGGTACGAAGCAGAGCACGGACGGTTTTACCCTTCATCTCTGATTTCCTCAGCAAGCTTTCTTCAGTTCATCCACGAGGTTCTCCGCGCGCGAAAAATAAAAGTGAAAAAAAAGCTCATGTTTTCACTCCCAATTCCCATCGATCAGGGTTGTTAGTCTTTCTCTGGAAATCTTTTCAACCCCAGTTCTAAGAAACACAAAAAGGATCAAGAAGAGTCAAACGATCAAATGATTTCTTCTCTTTCTACCTATGATTAACGACTACCCTTTCACTGAATTTTTCAGCGATAGTCTCTGAGCGATCGGAAAATTATCTGAAAGGGATCGGAGAACAATACCTTCAGATAGTGCTTGAAATGAGTGTCTTTTTTTAAAGAAAAAAAAAAAAGAAAATGAAAGAAGATACTGATCGCACGTAATTAAAGATTTAAAATAAAGTGTGTGAAAATGAAGAGAGTAAATGTATTTCAGGTGTGTTACGTAAAATGTTTAGATTCTTGGATAAGATAAGAGTGCGGATTTAGAAAGCTTCTTTGATGATACTCTTTTCTCCGATCCGAAGCTTTTTTTAGGAAGATGTAAACGTTTGGAAAACTGGAAAATATACAAAGTGCGATTTATCGCTGTCGGAAGTCGTCGTGTGCTGGGTTAGAAATGTAACTGTAGAATTATCTGAAAGAGTCTGACAGTTTATGGAATGAAACTTTTCATTATCTGGAAGAATTCTTATTAAAGAGAGAATTTAAGAATGCGATAAGACAGGCGGTGTGACACTTGTATATTTGTCACAAAGAGGGACCTTTTCAGCGTGAAATTGAAAAGCAAAGTGGAAACTCGAGTGTGCGAAGATAAATCGTGCAAAGTCGCTCCGAACATTTCCAGATCACGGGAATTTTTTCCTTCGTTTATGTTGGCTGTGATTTATTTTCAAACGGGATAATCGACACGACGGGAGACTCGTATTTGTGCTTGAAAGTGGTGGAGAAGTTGATGGCAAACGCTTGATCGTACATTTACAATTTACTCAGACTGTTGCTCTATAGCCTGAGGGTTCTAATTTTCCTTTAAAAAACCTTCCGACATTTTTTCGTAATCGCAATGCAGCGAGTGAGTCTACTTACTTCCGTCACGGGGTGAAGAAACTTGCACTTACTGGAAATTCTTCAAACGAGAAGGTGGCAAAGGAACTTTTAAAGTACTCAGTGAAATAATTACTCACACATCTCTTCTTCCTTGAAATTAGGTGAGTGAGTTTCTTCATCAAGTCTAAATAATACTTTTTCTTCACAGCAGAAAACGAGCTTCTCTGGTATTTATGAATAGCCTTTCCAGATAAACATTAGACGATAAAGGTTTTTTTGATCCTGAAAATCGCACAATACGTAAAAAGATCAAATCTTTTTCAATGTTTTCTCTCGCTATCGATAAAATAACAATGAAAGCGTTACAAAACATCCTTTTTATTTTTTCCACCTACATTTTTATGCTTTTTGTGGCTCGGTGTTTTTGTTATCTATGAATTTTTTAAAGCTCTGTTATAAATTTTACATGTACAATGTACAATTGTACAGTCGAATTTTAAAACTTCATCCGAATGAAAAATTTTAGAAGTAGTTTATTATTTTTTTGCGTATTTCACTTCATGAATGGAATTACGGAAAATGGAAAAATTATTGGAAGAAAGAATTATGAACTCTTCATTAGTTTTTTAAAGAGTTAGAAATAATAAATTGTGGTAGGAGTCTGAAACACGTTTCACATCCTTTTTCTTGTTCGGAAAACCTATTCGCTTGTCCATACGTACGAAAGTTTTTATGTCTTCTTCATTTAACATCCGATCTATTATTCTTTTTCGAAACATGCGAAAAGAAAGTTGAGAGTAAAAGTTTGCTGCAATGGGGAAGAGAAACCTTAGACATAAGTTTTTATCTCTTTTATGGCAAAAGTATCTGCGAAATAAATCCTTGGTAATTTTTAAACAGACGAAGGGAACAAAACTTGGAAAATGAATGCATTTGCAAGTTTTAAATAGTTGAATCATAAATGCTTCGAGCATACAGATATACCATAACGATTTGCGGTGATCTGGCGGCGAAGTTATTGTATGTTACTAATTGTTTGTTATTACTTTGTAATTGTGTTTTATGGTTTATTGGATACCCGCTGAAAGCTTAAACGAAATCCGAGAGAGCAGAGCAATTCGATTTATGATTGAGAATGTATTCGAGTTTGATTTGAATTACAAGTGGATTTAAAAAGTGGATTTAAATAACTTAAATCTCGGTTTGTGACATGATTTATGGAAATAGGCATATAATTTGTTAGGTCTTTGGGAAAAATGAATGGTGATTTCGTCGATAGAAGCAGTTGTTGAGTTCTAACGTTGACGTTGAACGTTTTATCGGCGTGGCCTGGCTGTGAACGATTATAATGATTTATGGTGCCAAATTTCTGAAGTCACGCGGTCTCGTTGGTTGCTCAGACTTCAAGCAGACTGGAAATTGTTATCACCTTGAACAATTTTTCATCTCCATAGTATAAAGCGTGACAGAATTTGATCGTTACCGTTTCGTTTCTTTACATTGTCAGTATTTTCATAAACAGGGTCACGCCAATTATGCAGATATCAAATTTGCATCAGTATATTCTGTATAGAATATTTTGAAAAGTCTATAAATCTTTTGAATTTAAACATTTTCAAACGCAGATTTTTACATCACTTTTTATATGATTTTCAATTTTAAGATTGTAAGTAAGATGAATCTGTGTTTAATTCCTCAGTCCCACATTTAATCTACAATTTAATCGTTCTTGTTTAAAATTAAACGTTAAACCTTAAGCATCACAGATTTTCGAAAGCTGCATGCAGAATAATATATCAGTAGCTAAAGTAAGGAAGAGCATGAATATTTGCGGTGAATGCAAATTCTCCGCAGCTTTGAGCGAATCTTGGAATGCATCTACAGAGAGAAATTATTCGTTCATTGGTTGCAGATTACTTGATCTAATCAGCGAAAAGCCAGAGAAGTCTATATACATTATGTGAAACGGTTTCAATCTTTTTTGGCTGTATCTAAACAGAATTTTAATGTTGATTAGTTTTTCGACTGCCTTTTTTAATGAAATTAGTTATATTGCAAGAGATTTTTATGACTTAAATGTTTTATGAAATTTGAAGGGAAAAAATGGAAAAAAATACATGCTAAAAATTCAAATACCTCAATTAAAGAAACCTTAAATGCTTCAAAGCGCAAAAAGTTTAGGATTTCATATTCACTTGTGCAAGTAAAATATTTCAAAGCTCATTTTTTTTGAATGCATATTAAAGCAAAATTTTAATTAATTCTTTTCCCTTTCTCTGTTTTCCAAGTGTTGCATTTCTTTCTGAACATAAACGTAATGAGGGTTTTTCACAGATTACTTTTCTGGGTTGCACGCTTGTGTGTGTTTTTAGTAGTTGCAATTTCGTTTTGAAATGGTCAATTAAATAAAATACAAAAAAAATTATTAATTAATGATTTATGAGCTTGCGACAAACTTCTTGAGTTTTTGTTTATCCGAAATGCCTTGACTCGCTTCATTTTCACAATTTAAATAATGAAAAATAAATCACAAATTAAAAAAAATTCTATCTTAAAGTTACCAATTCACCAGGTGTCCATTTTTGAATAAAAGGCACTCATGTTTAAGTCCTTAGAAGTCGTTTCAACAGTCGTTTAACGGTACCGACGAAGCGAATCAGGACCAATGAGCAGAAGGGATATATAAGCGATGGTAAACTCGATAGTTCGACAGCCTTTTACTGAAACGTAATTCCAGTTCAAGAGTTCAACAAGTTTTAATTTGAATAAACTTCAAACTTTGCCGTGAGAAATAATAGTTCTTCTTCTTTAGGAAGGAAGTAGTGCTGAGCAGGAAGGAAACTGTAGAGTCTTCCTCTATATTTCGTCCACTTTCTCAACTCCTTTCTTGTCGCTTTTCATTTCACGTCGAGGGAAAATTTATTTTTAATGAGAAATTAACAAAAATGGAATCCAACAATATTTTAATGTTCTGTATTAAAAGAGCAATGTGATTCAATGAATTGTCTGGAAAGTTTATATCATTCTGGCTGAAACTCTATTTTAACAAAGTATCACATTTTTAGAAGAGTTATTTCGAAATGAAATGAGAACAATATTTTAAATTATCCAGATTCGTCTCACAGTAAAATATAAACTTTAAGCTAAAAGCATTGGAAAATTAATTTCAAAATAATATCGTAAATATTGAGACTATTTTTTATTTTGAGTTAAATAGCTTCACGCATCGTTAAATATTTAGAGTCCGATTAAGCAATCAGCATTTTTTTTATAAAAAAAACGTGAATCGGGTGCATCGAACTGGATTAATTAAAAATTCCATGTAAAAAATGTCTCTACGTTTGACCTAACGAGGAGAGACGAAAATAATCGGAGAATTCGCGAAACAACTCTACAACCCACGTCTCGCTTCGTTAACCCTCTTGTTCATTAGTATTTCTCATTGGGAATGAATACTCTCTCGAGACTTTACTCCTAGGAAGGAAATAAGTGCGAAAAAATGGAGATTTTAATGGGAATTAATTTAATGTGTCATAATTCTATTTCTTAATTTAATATACATATATAGCTGGGCAACTGTGATACACGTGTCTCACGCGATTCATGTTCCATGATACTTTTACTTTAATAGTAACTGAAATTAAAGTAATTAAATTTTTTTTAATAAGAGTAAATTAAAATTAAATGTTGTTCTAATCTCCGCAAGATTTTGTGTCCAAAAGATATATTTAAAATTTTTTATCTATAGGACAATACCGAAAAAATAATTCCTATAAATTCAAATTCTCTGTATCTAAATTTTAATTTTTAATTTCCCAACAAGATTTTCCAATTTGAAATCCCGCCAAAATGTCTGATATTTTTTAACATATTTTATTACTCGATAACAATGTTGAGAATAGTCTCAATCGTTTTGGCAACGATCCATGAATTAGTTTATTATATGCTGGCATCATTAAATTCGCCCAATAGCGCACGAAAAATTTCATTGACAATTAATTTAAAAAATTAAATCATACAATTTTGAGCGTTTCTATTTTAAAAAAGTGATGTTAAAATATATTGAAAACCTGATTGGTGAATTCACCAGGTTTATGGAGATTATGGAGGTTCTTGAAATTAGACAACGAATTACAAGTTTTTATCTTTCAAAAATTATAAATTCTTAATTATTTTGTATACTTTTAAAATCTCTTTAAAATTGTTAAATCCTTTGATTTGAAATTGTTCAATCCTGTGACTTTTTTTTAGCAAAAGGTTTGCAAAAACGAGAAATTAATTGCGCGCGGATCATAGTTGGTAGTTAAATTAAAAATTATACAATGGCCAATTTAAATCAACTCAAGATCGACATCATTTTTCTCGAAGAAAAAGTTAACGAGTTTCAGCGAGCTTCAACTCTCGACGTCAGATTTATATTATATATTGCCGTGAATTTATGATCGGACGTATTGCATAACGGTCGGGTATCCAAATCAAATGTGTGACACTTGTATGTCTGTATTTTCATGCGTGGAAATTTGTATCCTGAATGTACGTACGTAGTACGCAAATGTGGATTCCCTGTATCATGACAAATACATCTTATTCCTTCATAGCTCGGTAATAAATCAAAGCAAATAAAGATATCGTACATGACGACGAAAGAAAATCAAAATAGTCTTTTATATAATAAATGTTTCCTACATTATATAGCAGAGCACATACAAATTTAAAGTGACTTTCATTTCTGAATATGAAATCTGTATAATGTACTAGGGGATGTTTCGCGCGAGGAATTCGTGACACTGAAAGTAAATATGTAATGCGCAAATAATAATAATGCTTCTTGTGATCGGAAACTCAAGTTAAACGAATTTTCCCGAGTTTGTGAAATGTTATCAGATGAAAACGTTTAGTACTTCGAATGTAAATAAATATTTCGAATGAAAATAAATACTTCGAATGAAAATAATATCAACAACGTTTATGTGCTGAGCTCTCAGAGACTTTTTATGGAAAAACTGATAAAGCTGATTCATAAAATGACCTGCACTGATATTTTTTCTGTCATTTCCATTTGTCCTTAACGTGACTTTATAAACTTTATATTATATATTTTCGGTTCAATGTTGAGATAGACACACCCTTGTGTCATTCATTGTTAATACTCGACTATACGCGTTTATGGCTTTTAGTCACTGATGTGCAAGTGACGCATACATGTACCTATAAAGGGGTAACATTGTTTGAGAAACGAGATACTGAGAGAAGGTGATAGAGAAATCGCATGTCCATAATTGTACCTAATCACGTATTATTCGTTTCAATGAGTAGGTGGGTATATATGTATAGGTATATATAGTTTATATACCTACCCGTGCA
Organism: Synergus itoensis; assembly: GCA_904066005.1. Taxonomy (NCBI): domain Eukaryota; kingdom Metazoa; phylum Arthropoda; class Insecta; order Hymenoptera; family Cynipidae; genus Synergus; species Synergus itoensis. Next base: position 3,346,160 of record CAJFCP010000050.1, on the reverse strand, counting down.
GAAATCGCCATATATTTTCCCGATTACCGATCTGGCCCTGATCGGTTTAATGTCTTCGGGGCCAGATCGGGATAATTCCATGGCCCAGACCCGAGCCAGATCGGTTCAAGTATTGCAACGCCACCTAATTCCAATTTAAGGAAGTTGTCTAGCTGTCAAATGAAGTTTGTTGTTGGTGATAAAATTTATGTTTATTACTTGAGTTTGAGTGGTTTGAGTATGCAATATATTTAATAATTTTAATTTTAATTTTTATTTTTATTTTTATTGATATTCATTGGAATTTACCGCGCAGTTTTGTGCATAACGATATCCTCATATCGATCGTCGGTATTCGCACTTTCGCAGTGATGACAACCTCAAAAACATTATTCACTTAGGTTATGTATGTAAGTATATTGTTAAACTTATTCAATTTTTTTTTACAGTGTCAATTATTATAAAAATAGTAATGTTTTAAAGTCTTACAAAAACAATAAAATAAAATATCAAGCATTTCAATTCAAGAAATATTATTTTGAAGTGTATTAATTTCTTCAATTCTGCTGAACTGTTTTGAAAGGTTACCAACCTCTAAATCGAGAACAAGCCTATTTTCGTGTTCGAAAAGTCTGTTTCCCTGTTTCGATCCTTTCGATGATTATCCAGATTAATCGGTTTAATATAAATGGTAGCATTTGATTTATCTGGATTAAAGTAGTGTGCATATTGTTTAACACCAGTCATTGAGAATATTTTTTTCAACCGGCACGTAATGTACGTATGTAACCAGCTATTCTAAAAATATAACCTCAATTTCTCTTTAAAACTCCGTTTAACTTCTCTTTTCTTAAATTAAATTTACATTTTTGATTCCAATCAATAAAAGTTACATGGTAAATGTACCCTAAAAACTATTTTGTAATAAACAAGATGTAATATGTCATGAAGGATTTAAACTTTCCTTATTGAAAAAATCCGCGAGGATTTTCGAATTCTTGAATGAAATCCTCAAGTCATGTCATAATGTCTATTTTTGTGAAAATTTATACACATTTAATTTTATTTACAGTTTCCAAAAATCAGTCTTCTAAGATAAATTATGATATTGAAACAAGCGACGGTAAATGATATATTTATAAAATTGAAATGTATTTTTTGACCAATAATATTGTTTCCAATAAAAAATATTTCTTTATAGAAAATGCAGAGGATGAAAGCATTGTATCTCCAGTGGATAATCTTCATATCCGTGAAACAAAGACACTAAAAAATCCTCTCAAGGGATATAAGTGTTCTAAAGTGAAGATTCCACCTTCACGTTTAAAAGAAAACGTAAAAGGTAATTGAAATTTTCTTTTATAAAAATATCGTCTGAAATTAAATTTTTTGTTTAAATTTATGGTGCAAACTTCTTTTTCTATATTTTAGGTCACATCAGCAGATCTAATGTGAGTGTACCATCAAAGATTAATGAAGATATGTCTCAAAGTTTAAAGTCAAAAACTAATCTGACAGAAACAGCATCGAGGCCAAGCAATAGTCAGAATAAGAGCGTTATTCCCGCTGCCTCGGATCTAAGTCGAAATGATAGTTTCTAAACACGGCAACAAAAGAGTAAGTAAATAAAAAGCAGCAACACTTTCAAATTTTATTTGATTTTTTAATGTGGATAATAATATTTTTCTTTAATAAATACAATCAAATGTGTACTTATTTTTATGTTTTCTTTTAAACCAGTACTTGATGCACTTTTTAAAGAGGTGAAATTGTTACGAACGGACGTACGAGACATGTCTGAAAATCTGAAGATGATAAAAACCATGTTTGAAATTGATAAGAGTCACAGCTACGTCGGGAAAAAGAGTTTCGAAGAAGAATTCAACGTCAAATTTCCGCTGAATAATTTTAACGAGTTCGAAGATCTGAATGAAAAGCTAAAAACGAATGAAGAATGCCGTAATCGTTTTGTAAGTTTCTTATTATCATATAAGAATATCTTTCACTTTTCTACATTTATATTTTTTACATCTATTTGCACATTCAATTTCAATTTTTATTTCTACAGAAGACTAGTCTGGACTTGTCCATGAGTAGTTAGAGACAATGGAATCCGAAAATCTCTGAACATTATTGCAAAAAAAAATGCTTTCAAAAGAACTGTTACTAACATTCACTGCAAGGAAAAGAGTCGAAGGGAAAGAAGTATTTAATGATTTTTTCTTTTGCACATGTTTGCTAGGTACTAATTTAATATTTTATATAATTGAGACAAACTAAAAATTATATTAATTTTAAATGCAGACTAATCTTTTATAATTATTTGATTTCAGAGGTTGCTTGTGCAAAGTATTCTGTGATTCCAGAAGAAGCATTGTCGCACATCAGCGTTATAATTGCGAATTCAAAGGATTGGGGTGGTCATCGAAAGGAGCGTAGTCAGAAGAATTAAAGATTTATCAAATTACTTGTATCATTTAAATAAAAAATATATTTTACTACTTTCATTTACGTTGTTATTTAATTATTATTATTAATAATATTATAAATTTAAAAATGGCTCATAACGGGAAATTAATTGTGGCCAGGTCGGGTACCGATCGGGCGGCCAGATCGGGCGCCAGATCTGGCTCCGATCTGGTTCAACGTTCCATCAGCGATCTGGCACAGGTCTGTTTTCCATATCCGGGCCAGATTTGGCCTGGTCTGGGCCCGATCTGGGCCATAGCAAAATTTCTACACGGGTACAGTAATGATACGGCAATGTGTTAACACTACCATGCACGCCTTCAAAGACCGGGGTTGAATCACGCACCTACTATCGATCCCACCTTGGCAATAGATCTCAATTCACTGTGTGATTGATCGCATCGTAAGCCGTTAATCGAGAATTATGACTTACGAGCTTAACTGCGATCAACGTTTTCTGGCCTTCGCAATTCCCATATTCAGACAAAGTTCCTCGAACGACACTTGTAAATTAAATTATTTAACTTTCCGCTAAGTCAGAAATGTGAGCGAAATTTTTATGGGAGCCTTGACAGTCTTTTTTTCCCTTTTCCTCTGCTTTTCCCCTGTTTTTAAGAAAATTGCCTTTTTATTCGATTTTCACTTAATTTAATAAAACTTCGTATAAGCCTCCTCAGAACCAAGCTAAATTAAAAAAAAAATAAATAAATTCGAGTATCAAAATTCTGGGAAAAGTTCAATATCACCTGATCAGTAGAGAAATAATAATAAAATTCAAGCGCGAATATAAATTTTAATATATATTTCTGCTGAAGCTTCATGATTCAGTATTTCCTATATTTGATAAAAATATTTTTCTCAAGAGGAAAAATATTCAAGTATATATGTCCAACTTTTTCGCGCTAATGTAGATTTATTCCCTTTAAACTTTGAACTTTACTTTTACCTCATTTCCCATCAGTTTTTTCTGTGTTCCTTATTTCTTCGTTTTCTTAAACGATGTCTAAGACGACGAGAGTCTAGAGACGAAATTTGCTCGTGCTTTTTGCATCTTCTAAAAGATATTCCTCTCTTTTTTTTCGCTATACACATATGTAAACATATAAAAATCAGGTCGACTTGTATTTCGAACTGGATGAATGCCAAATCCCTTTTAGAACCTCTCTATGTCGATTTTAAACAATGAATGAATTTGCCGCAATATGGTCGCGATTTATCTGAATTTGAGGATAATTTATAAAGATCTGCGCAAGAAATTCCAAGAAATTTCTTTCAACTTTGTAAAATCACTTGATATTCCTTAAAATTACTTAAAATCCCAATAAAATCTCGTTAAATACTTTAAAACTTCTAAAAATCTACTGAAATCTCGCCAAATACCTTCAAGTTTCTTTAGATTAGATTAGTATTCAGATTATTATTAAAATAATTGAAAATCTATCATGAGAAAGTGTTACAGTATTTATTAAATAAATACGAAATAATTAGTGATTTAAGTAGCTAAATATAATTACATGAAACTCGTTTCTGAAGGAAAATTCGATCTTGACGTTCAAACGAGAGTGGGAATGAAAAAAAAATAGTTTCTCTTCAGTGTTCGAGAAAGGTGGTAGCTGTAGTCGTTTCAGAGTGCGCTTGATGCATTTTAAACATCCTCAATGTTGAAGACTATACCATTCGCAGTAAAGGAGCGATTCTTGTCGAACCTCTTTTCTATTCTTCTTTTCCGGTTCTGCTTTGTCTCCTCTTTATCGTCCAATTTAAAATTTTGCATATTAACTCTTCATCGCCTCTGCAAACTTTTTGATAAGACATGCAGTTGCGGGTTTCGAGGCGACTTGCTAAAATCTCAGACAAGTCAAAAATTGGACCAATTTTTAGGCAGATATTTACAGTGGAGAGTTTGCCGAAATAAATATTTTATACGGAAGTTGAAATAAGCAAATATTTAAAAATATTTGTTAATTTAACATGAAAAAAAGGCAGTTCGTTTCCAAACATAAATACAAATATAGTGAAACAAAAGCGATATTTGTACAGCAGCCATATAACAATTTTCCCGATGGAAAATTCTAAAAAAGCCCTTTAGTTCCGAAAATGGGAGGATTACTTTATTCTGGACTGCTCCATTTATAACCCGATGATAATTACTATTTCAATTTACGAAATATATATGAAATATACGAAAAAGTACGAAAATCTCGTTAAAGAGAATTTTTTATTTCCTGAAAAAGGTTTTTACTAATAATTCAAAAAGGTCTCCTCGTTTTGCAGTTCCACTTTTCACAGTGTGGTGTCCATTATTTAGCGCATTACTAAGTAAGGACAATAATTACTGAAACGCTGGCCAATTTGTGCGCTGAAAATAAATGCATTTTATCTCCTAATTTTTTAACGTGATTTTCATTTTCTAGAATTTAAATTTTAGAAGTTAACGAGTTAAAAAGTGCATCCACATTATTTCATAAGCTGTTAATCGTAGGATAAAACGTCTTTTATTTCAAGCATAAAATGAAAAATGATAAAACGTAGGCCAGTAAACTTTTAATACCAGACTTTCCTTCATGCTTCGGAAACTTGAGCCAATTTCAACTTGTTTAGACCCTAGGAACAATCAGCCTTGGCGTGAGAACAATGAGGAAGCAGAAAACCGAGAATGAAAAATCACCGCAGTTACTAGGGTGGTTAAAGCGAGTTTAAACGATATAAAGTGAGAGATAAAATAGTAACTGCGTTTTAAGATTGAGCTGACACTGTGTCCAGCAGATGGGCAGTGAATGAGATGACCTTTCGAATCTCGCAAAGAAAATTAAATTCTGTACTGTGGGTTCATTACTGGAAGAACGTGTCTTGCTTCTTTACGGTACATCTTTCTTATGTTTAAATCTGCCCCTGACATCCACTTTAACTCAAGCATCCCTTTTTTGCTACAATACAATATGAAAGAATATTAAGTTTTTGACATAATGATAAAAATTTTTACATAAAATGTACACAAAGGACTCTCTCCGACTTGTGAAGTTTTAATTTAACCCGTGCAATAAATATACTTAAATAAGAAAGTAATCTTATTTTTAATTAGCCGAGCTTCCCACGTTATTGACATAAAAAGTGATGAAAATATTTTCTAAGAGAAAAAGTTTTAATCTCTCTCATAAATTGTGAAAGATAATCAGGAATTTGTATACTTTGTTATTAATGATACTGTAATTTTTAATATTTTCAAAAAGTGGAAAATTTAGTTCATTGTATATTGGCTAATGCGATTCAGATTATAAGATCCCTGTAATGATTAAAAGGAGCTTCTATTAAACCAATTTGATTTATTTTTTGAAGAAAGGGAAGAAAACCTGTTCAATTTTGACTCTCATGATTCTCGTAAGCTGAAAAACTCTAATATCACCCTATTTAGAGTTTCCTATTTTCCCTACTAATTCTTAGGGAAAAACCTGTTTAATGCCTCTTAAAATTGAAGTAAAGAGGACTTCAAGAAATGAAAACTTTCGAATATCAGTGTTACAGAAGAAAGAATAAAAATATCTCGAACCGTTAATTTTTTAAGAGCAATAAAAAACAGTCATTTTGCCTCGCATTGGATCTTTTATCGCCCATTATCGACAATATCACTTCAAGTCTGTAAAAGTGTGAATTGATTCAGTGAACTTGAAAATAGGAAAACCCTTATATACTTACAAGAGAATGAAAACTGAGAAAGGCTCTACGAATATATAGCTCAAAACAAGAGTCCGATTTAATTCCTCAATTTTCCTCGAATGCTCTTAAGTGCTTTCGAGTGGAAAGAAATCGTTGTTGGGAAAAGTGGTTTACCACTTAGTTTGAGACCCTTTGTAATTAACAGCTAATCCATTTAATTCAGTGGATCATCTGGAAAATTCTCTATCTGGTGCAATTTCATAAAATCTCCTATGATTGTGACCTCTAAATACGCACATTGTAATTAACCTAATTACCTTCATAAAAGGTTCGAAAGGATTATTTTTTTAAGTCGATTTTCTTTTATTTAATTTATAGATTTAAACACAAAAAATTAATCTTTCATAAATTGTACCACAGTCTTTTTCATTTGAAAAGGATGTTTGGAAAAATATATGGGAAATTGGATTTTGAAAGAAGGGTGGAAAAGGTGCGATTTAAAAACAGATTGGAAAAGGGGGTGTGAAAAATTGATGGACATAGGGGTGGAAAAAGGGTATTCTGGAACATTTTCAAAATGGAAAAAGAGCCTTTTTCATAAAAAAAATTTAATTGCCTCATTTAAAGATGTGAGATTTTGTCTTGTAAATACATCTTAAGCTGGGTCGTGAATTTCGGTGTTTCATGATAATACTCGAGTGAAATTAACAGATTGTATCAACCTCCTGAGGACTGGGTAGCAAAGACTCGGTTACAGGGCTTAGAGTACCTTGAGAGCCTTTAGTTGTGAGATTAGGTCGAGGACGTTCAGAATTTCACGGCGGATAACCATTAGAGTCCTGGAATTCAGATGCTTAATGGCCAAGCAAGCACAAAAATTAGTCTTGTCTTCAAGAACAGTTTTTCATATTAATTGCATGAATTAAATTATACTTTTTCATAGTAATTCAGCTTATCCTACAATAAATGAACACAGGAACGGTATCTATGACGATTGCATGATGTGTCTGCATGTTTAGCATAATTGAGGAACATCGTTTACCGTATATCGTACATATAACGTTAATTAGCTACGCAGTGTTATTTCAGCATATTGATCATTGCATAATTTAAATTGATATACAAAAACTACGTGAAAATACATAACTGCTATACAATTATCAAAATGTAGTTCTTATCAATATATACTTTAGAAATTAAAAGCTTTATCAACATTGTCTATTATTTTTGAAAATAAATATAGTCTATAGCTTGACATTTTCCTAAGAGACATTTTTTGCACTAATTGGCTTGATAATTCCCACCCAATATGGATTTGAAGACCGTTTTTCTTGTTTAAAAAGGCACTTTTTTCTGCGATTTTAATTAATTTGCCGACTCACGTGCGCGTGAAAATCGCGACTAATGATACGTCCAATAGTGCAATTGACACTGATTCAGAGAGAAGTAACATTTTTTTGTAATTATAGGTAATTGCACTCATATTCAGTTATACTGCCTGGAATTAAATTATTCAATCGCTGTTAATTATGTTTGCGCAATTGAAGAGAATGCTTGATACAGAGAATAATATAATAGAGAATAGATTCACAGGAATAATTCGAGTCGGATGGGAAAATCACTTCCGCATGCACGACATGAAACATTGTTTACAGTATCGATATAGCGTTGCTCTTCACGAGACAAGAAAATTGGATGTAGAAGTGATAGAATTCGTTCATAAGATAAACAATTTTTTTATAATAATTAAGTGGCAATTCTATTATAAGCGGAACAAAATCACCTCTCATATATGAAATATTCATGCTGCAAGGTTGCCAATTTTACTTTCGCACGAAATTTACAGAAAGAGGAAACAAAAAATTCAATTTCAAGGTAGGTATATCTTTAACTTGAGGCACGCTTCACTGCCTTTCCTCTATGTCTTCCTCCTGTTTTTAAGAAAATTTCCCTTTTTCTGGATTTTCTCTTTAACGCGGACAGAATCCATAAAACCCTGGAAATTATGAATTAAATTTTTTAATCTTTCATGACGACCCTTTAAAAATGAAAAATCCTAATATTGTTTAGATTTTCGAGATTTTCAGTGAAAAAAAAAGTGAATGTAAGTGATTTCACAAGATTGCAAGACATTTTGAGAAATTAAAGTTTGCAAGAGACCTTCAAAAATTCCTTGAATCCCCTCAAATTTCCACGACAAACTTTAAGATTCCTTAAAAACTCTTCAAAATTTTCCTCAAAATTTTGTGTCAAACTTCAAAATCTCTTAAAATCACTTAAAATTCCACAAAATCCTTTAAAAAAATTAGTTGTAGTAATTGTTTTCAAGTATAGAAGTTATTATTATAACTTTTGATCAGTGTTTTGTCGATCTATGACTCAAATCACGCCCCCCCCCCCAAAAAAAAAAAAAATAAATAAACAAAACCGGTACTCAGTTTAACTGATCAAGACGACAAGAGGTAAAGAGTTAATTATCGTAAAATAGGAATTTGGAATTAAAATTTACACAAGTCCAAAGCTGACACGAAACTGGCACAATGCAAATGCATAAGTAAATTTCTTTCGGAGAAGAAGTCCGCATAGTGAGTCTGGAACAAACGTTTATTCCGGCAGGCTTGCCAACCACAGTCCTGTTTTAGATGCGGTGTGCAAGCAATTTAAAGTGGCATTTCTCAGAGTATTTGACCTAGAGTCTGGAGGACGGATGTAACCCTGCTTCTGGAAAAGCAACGCAGCTTTCATACATGTATGCATGTCAAGAATGCATTTTATAAAGAGACTTTATTTATTCCGAGTAGATTCTTCCGACTCAATGATTCAGTCAACAACCCTTGAAACGTGCGAGCAAATCGATCAAAACCAGTCTTTGTTTCCGTAAGGGATTTACTTAAGGATTTTACTGCGTCAACAATCGCGAATGAGAGCTTTTTTAAAAATTCCTTAAAACCACTTGAAATCTTTTGAAATTGCTTTAAATTCCTTAAAATCTATTCTCTATATAATAATTACTACCTCTTCTTTATAATAGGATTTTTTTCAGAAAATTTACTAGTAATCAAATATTGCAAATAATTATCCAAAATGGTTTTGCAATCTCGATGGAGTTTTCCCAGTTTTCTTTGCGTGGAGTATTTACCAGAGAGAACGGGACTCGCCTTGAGAGGTCCTTGCCAGTTTTCCAGATCAGGGCCGCACAGAACTAGGGAAAACTGGCCAGGACCCCATCAGAACCCCACCAAAATTTCTGCGCGATAAGATCGACTACTCTATTCTCAAAATGAAGGTTTCCGAGCATATTATATGTGCTTGCAACCGGAAAGATGAATTAATTGCTTAAATACATATTCCTAAATTGGTGCTGTTTTAGTCACTTTGACAATGAAATTTCTAAGTTCCCAGGAGTCTCCTAAGTGTTTCCGTTGAATTCAAATAGAGTAACCACTTGAAAGATACATGTGCACTGGTTATTTGAATGTATATATGTTGGTGTACACACGCGGCCTGGTGTAACGAGCTAATCCAAGCTTTGCCAACCCGAAGGTAGACATGCAGAAGCGCACTACAAGCCTTCTGTAAATTCATTGCTACGTCTGAACCGACAAACTGACTTAACCAAGAACCGTACATATTGCTTGAAATTTAGTCGACCAGTAACAAATTCACGGTGTAGAATAATAGTTAATTTTACTTAGGTATTCTGCCTTGATTCAGTTTACTAAGAATCACGATCATCCCTCTGTACGTGAAACATTAATTGCTTCTCGCTGATTTTGCAGAATTGTTTTCTGTACAGCGCAATCGAGTAAATCTTTAGATTTTCATTTTGCAAGAAGAAACCCTGCGGCGTCTCTTGGGACTTGGATGCTCGAAGGAAGAACCTTCGTTGTTCAATATTTAATAAGTTTTAGTAACTTTTCTTGCTGCCATTCCAATGACGCTATGCAAGAAAGGCAGATTAGAGGTCAGAATAATGAGGTCAGTCTTTAAGTCGAAGTTTTTCTACCAGTTGTTGCATCGTTTTTTCTTCGTGATAGTTATTTTCATAATGTGAAGTTACAATCCTGTTTCACCTTCAGAGAAAGATTGTTAGAAAAGTTAAGGCTGAAAGAAATTAGATTATAAGTTTCTATCATGAGAAGATTCTTGGAAAAGTGTCAATCATCACTTAATTGACGCATCAATGGAAAGACAGCTATTATTAACGCAGACTTACTTTTTAATCCCAATCTTTATTCGTAATTTATGATGACTTCAAAGATGATTCAAGTAAGGACATCCGTATAATGAAGCTACATTATTATAAATTGTTTAAACTTTTTATGCAAGCCTCCGAGAGTACTTTACATTTTTATGCAGATTAGTGTAAATTACAAGAGTCACAATAATGTGCACTCACTTTTATTAAGGAGTAAGACACTGTAACGAGTGTGTAGTATTTTTTATATATACTCCTAAAAAGCATACAATTTTATTACAGCAAAAGCTATAAAAGTTCGAAATATTTCCGCACGACGTAAAAGTCTTTTAGCACACATTTTGCAGGGTCTAGAAAAATCAATTAGTTCGACATTTTTTCATAGCAGAGAGCTTACATAGCATGTGTTGTCTTTGGATCTAAAATCAACAGCATTCGCTGCTCTATGATTGAATTATACAATAAACAATATTTGATGTAATTCCGTATACCCAAATAGAGATTTAGGGAGCTTTCAGACTTCATCTATAATCAAAATGATATACAAATTTCTTTTCCTGGAGAGGAATCATAACTTTTTCTTTATCACAGATTATCATTCATTAAGTATAAGCTTATCGATGCTAATCATTAACCGATAAGCCCCTATTCAGATAAAAATTATCTATCATGGACTGACGATACAGCTCATCAAAGTTCAAAGCCTGTGACAGTCGAATGGCAATGACGATAATCAAGATAATGGCAAGGCTGATGAAGATCTATGATAGAGCTCAGACACCACATAATAGAAATTATATATAGCTTGTCTCACAGCCCTGTTTGTGATAAGGTCAAGCAAAGGAAAATCAGCGGTCATCCTTAGTTGACATGATCGTAGTAGTCAAATCAGCGAAGAGCATGCACCAATACAGATGAAAAATCCACTCAGAAAATAACCGCAATCGGTCCAATCAATCAAATTGGCTGCTCCACCCTCTTCGTACAATCACGACTCTCTATTACTATCGATCTATTCGGCCATTCCTCCAGCATCTTCTTTTTCTGCACCTTATACAGGTACTCCGCAACCCATCTTCTCACCCTCTCACCTCCTTCATTTTTTCTCTATTTTCTCCATTTTCTCAACTTCCTCTGCATCTCGATTCGACCTCTTCCTCTGCTTTCACAATAAACGATTCTCCGAGATATGTAAAGTCCTTTTGTATTACAGGAGATTTATTCAGAAGGTAGTTTCGAAACACGATTGGAATAATCAGTTGTTTGGATAAAAGATTAGATTGTATTTAAGACTTCTATTTAAAAATTGTGAATTTTTGTGGACTCTGGACTTTTGTGAACTGAAGCAATTAATATTCTGTATGTTGTATCCAGTCGTTTTTCTTAATTATCCCTAAATCTCTGTTTTATTTCACACATATTCATTATATTATTCTTCTGATACAGTAAACTCCGGGGATCTTACGCAGCTTTAAATCTTGATAAAATTCTAAGCTGTGTCTTCGCGATCTTTATTTAGTCTCTTTCTGTCTCGCTCATTCTTATCCTCTTGCTTTTACCTCTCTCTCCTTTCGTCAATTTCAACCCCTGGTCGCACCATCCGACTATAGTCTGCACCTACTTACTTAGCTCAACGTGCCAAAACTGTAAAACCGTCTTGGCTTGACGCCGCCGCATCTACGAAGATATATACGAAAAGAAGTGTTCCTTATTCAAATATGTGACTTCGAACGTCACTCAATTTTGAAAATTGAGCATGAATAACTCCTTAGACAATTCAATATTGTAAGAGAACTTACATATATATTATAGAAATATAAATACATTGTGAATTGTTTTCGTCTTCAAAAAATGTAATTTATGAATTTAATTTATGGTCTTTAAGGGGTAGACGACTCATGAAATCTGAGGGGCGATTATGTAACTTTTTACTTCCACTTTCATTTTCACTTTTTGGTTTCCCACTTTTTGATTTTCACTTTTTCCAAATACGATTTTGAATTTGAATTTCCCTCTCTGAAAATTAGTTACGATAGAATTACATTGAAATCCAGGAATTTGCCAATTAAGATAGGATCGTTATTTATTTGCTTGGGTTCTCTAAAAGCTGAAGTCGGTTTTCTTCTCGAACAAGTAATATGTATATAGAAAGTCGTGCAAATTTCATGAAGCAGGAAGGGTCCCGACTTGCATTCTATACAGCGTCAGAATATACAGAGTAAAGTTGGGTATACCTAGGTAACTAAACCCGAAGGCTAAACCCATTTACCAAGCACAGGCAAACCTTTGGGATTCGGTGGTTGTATGTTGTATATGGGGCTTAAGGGACCTTCGCTCAACGGCACATTTCGCGATATCATGTATGCGTGTGCTCCATGGAATCCTGTCTCAAAAACATACCACTGCTCGAAAAACTGGTTACATTAAGTGTTTTTTGAAAAATATACTTCTATAAAATACAGTCTGCATTTTCGCGGACACTTCCCGGACAATTTTCGCATTTTTCCCGCTGGTAAATAAAAAGGAGAATTTAATGTTTTTTAAAAAAATTCCACAGGATTTCCATTAATTTTAAATAAATAAAGAAATTTTCAAGGGATTTTAAGAGAATTTAAGAGACTTTAAGAAATTTTAAAGAATTTTATGAAATTTCGAAAAAATTTAAAAGAATCTCAAGAGATTTAAGGGGATTTTATAAGATTTCAAGACATTTTAATGAACTTCAAGGGATTTTGAAATATCTTCAAGAAGTTAAAGATATTTACAGAAAAGAAAAAAATTTCAACTTAAAACTTCAAACCACTTAAAATCATTTAAAATCTTTAAAGTCTCTATAAGATTCCTCTTTAAATTCTCTAAAGTAAACGTAAAAGATTTCTCATCAACAACTAAAAATATTGTTTGCAAGAACATTTCCCATGCTTTCTGTTGCAGTAATCAAATTATCATAAATAAAACAATTTTTTATTGAGAGTCTTTGAAGAAAAAAAAATTCGTCTAAGTAGACATCGGAAACCAGTCCAATTATAAAATGCACTATTAAAAATACATCTATTGGTATTACACTTTATTTTTAATCTCTAAAAGTATAATCGCATCAAAGCCCAAAATCAAAGTTAATAACAGAACTTTCCATATTTTAGTTCTCTAATTTCATAAAGAAAGTTCGCCAAATTGCGCGACTTAATTTCACCCTTCGATTTTATGTCTCCGCACCTTTCTCGTAATCTCTGCGTCATGGCTCAAGTTCTGACGACATCCTGAATTGAAATGTGACCAATTTCGCACACGTGCAGCGCGCCGCTTTATCAATTTTCGCTTTCGAGAGTAATCTTGGCGGTCAAAGTTCCGCTTTAAAGGTCGTCCATCACTTAGGGGATGTGGCTTGGCAAAAGTGGGCGCCTGAGATTTCCTGACGATCTATGTACATTGTACAATGTACATTATATACATATATCTCTGTGGTGAAATGGCGAAATGGCGTCCGGATTGCAGGTGCCATGTGACAGACGAGGAATCTTGGAAATCCCACAGGAAGGAGGAAAGGGGTGAGGCTTTGACTTGACGATAACCCAGACACTGATAAAGGACCTTGTCGTGTCTTGAGGGCCGGATGATGGAAGCGCCGGGACCAATTTCAACCTATACGAATGGTTGCACACATGGATAGTGGATACGTGTGAATTCCACACCTACATTCACAAATAGGCCAAAATTATTGAGCAAACACACATTCCCATTCAATGCCAAACTACGTACGTGCATTGTTCTCATCCCAGTGGTGCAACCTCGTAAGAATGCGGTAGCTTTCTTGCTTCAAGCAATCCCTCTTCATCTGCTATCAAACTTTCTACGAAGATAACGCGCGTTCCTTATCGCCCCTGGCATTTGTTTCACTTCACAGTTACACACAAAGCTCATTTAATCATTTTAAGGGGGCCTTCTCTTGTAATACCTTATTTTCGAGCCCTATTTTTAGACGCGGTTTCGATTAATATGTACTATAGTTTATTCTTAATCTTTTAACACACTATTTCTTGTTCTATATTAAATTTACATTTGGGACTTTCATTTGTCTCTGATTACGCCCTTGTTTTTTGGGACGGGGTAAACATTTTTAGATAAATCGTTGCACAAAAAAAAACATAAAAAATAAAAATATTTTTCTAAAAAAGTCTGCAATTTTGTTAATTTAAAAAATTTTTGAATAAGATTGTGTATAATCATAATCAAGGGGATGCCAAAAATAATTTCGGTGAGAACTTTGTTTCAGATTATACCTGAAAGGTCAAAACTGTTCACCCCGTGGGCTCTGAACTTTTTGACAAGGGTGTATTTAAAGATAGATAGAAGACACGAATGTGAATTATATATAGAACTAAAAATAGTGATATGCCCTTATTATAATTTCTAGTTAGAAGTACCTATTAGAAGTTTTTGGCTGAACACTTTATGGTTATTTTAATCAGTTTTTCTGGTAAATGAATATTAGACAATAGTGAAAGATAAAAAAGTAGAATTTAAACATAAAAAATATCCTACACTTTATTTTATTTTAGAAACTTTGTAGGATTTTGTGCTGCTTGCAATATATATATATACATAAAAGGATACAGGATGCTAACGAAGGCAGAAAGGTTTTGTATGTGCAATTTTTATTCTCGTGAATCTAACTCCATCATACTTTCGCGTAACAGACAGTAAAAAACATTTTACTCGATTGTCCTTGCAGCATAGGATTTATTGAACCAGTGGCAATCGGATTTGCTGGTTTGCAGAAAATATCGTTCTAGCTAGGCACATTTCATAAATAAATTACGTGTTTTTAACTTCGATATCATGTAAGGCAGGAATGATTATGAATAATTGTCTTCTTTCTTTCGTATGTCAGTGACAGGAAATATTTTCCAATAGCTCAACTTCGTTTTTTATAGGGAAAAGAAAAATCTCATAGTTTGTTGCATATAATTTAGTGGCTAGTCATTTTTTACTATAAAGCGTCAGGATGAAATTGTTAACGACCCTAAGCTTTCAGTGTGGTCATAAAGTGTAGGAATGCCGATCATTTTGTTTCGATCGATTTCCCAGTGGAAGCCACAAATGTTCGACTTACATCTTTGTGCTTGCTATAAATTTTCATAGCTGTGGCAAAATTAGACAAAAATGTTTTAAGCACATTTTTAATTAAAAAAAGTAAACTTTTGGGAAAACGTAGAAAATTTGTTAGAGATTTGAGTTGCCATTTGGTTAAATATTCGAGATTAATATTCAAGGTGAAATTATACCTAAATTCCTAAATGCGACTGCATCAATCCGGGTTCTTGCGGAGTGACTTTTGATCCTTTTGATAAATGAAATTCCGTGTTTACGTCAATCATCCAATCCCACTAATGCATTGAGATGAATGCGTAAGTTTTTTCTCAAATTTATACGAAATGATCAATAGTAAAATATATAGAAGAACGAACTTTTCAACAAACAAACGTGCGATAAACTTTTCGTGGACAATTAATAATATTTAAGGGGTTGTTGTCACCTAAGAGAAATATTTTTCCGCCAATAAAAAAATACGTATCTATTTTATGGACAATATTAATAATAAAAACTTATTTTGTTAAACTCTGCTTGCTCAAACAATGATCCGTCAAACAATAATTTTGCAGTTTGTCTTGATTCTTTGTGGTCTATATAAAGTTGATAAATTAATATGACTTTTTCCTTTACCATAATTCCAGCTTATAAAGCATTGTGTACATGAACTATGAGCTCTAAATGACTAAAGATCCTGAAACGCAAAAGTATAATCGAGCCTTGAGCCGCTATGAAACTAGACAGAGGAATGCAATTCGCCTAAGTGCTAATCAGTCGAGCTCGAGTCATCGAAGTTGTAACACGTGCTTTCCGAAGTGATCATCTATTTCATTTCCTCGATTGTAAAGAGTCTTAATTTTGAATTTTACGATATATACAAGGTAAAATATTTGAACATTCTATTTAGTAATAAAATTTGCCGATTCAAAACAAATTCATTACAACTCATGACAAAAATGAGTGTAAAATCCTCAAGTATCCAGAATTATAAATCTATTAACAAATGGCATGAATTTGTACTCGAAAATGTAAAATGTATATTATAATCACGAAAAAAGCATTGGCAAGCACTTTCATTATAGAGATATACATTTTAATTACAGAAACCCGCAAAATTCAATTATCGACTGTTCATTTGATTTAAAACAGTGAAAATATTATTCGGCATTCCCGAATTTGTGTTAAAATACGGGAATTTAGCACCTGCATTTTTAATGTATTTAATAATTACACGATTAGAGATTGCAGCTTAAATTCTCAATATCTGGGAATGATATCTTGATATGATATCTTCGTTGGGAATCTTGATTTGAATCCTTAATGGCTTCGCATAGAGATTTTAATAGATAACATCTTCATATTTTATACCTTTTTATCTCAATGAAACTCAGCGGAAGTGCGAGATCGTCGTGAGTTAATGTCAAAGTTTATAAGATTATAGTACCTTGTGGTATGATTTATTGTCTGATGCTGAAACTTCTTTAATCAATGTGATTCTTTAGATATGCATCTTTAGCAAGGTGCTAAAGAACAGCTATTGAATAGTCATTAATCAGTCATCACTCAGTCATCACTTTCAAATCGTTTCTTACATTCACATTTATTTAAATTTTGTGAATAAAAATCGTTTAAGAGTACGTATATTATAAATTTTTTCTATTAAATTATTAAAGTAGAATCATCTGCGTTAATCATCTACGGAAACTTAATTTTCTTTACTTCTACGGAATCAAATAGTACAAAGCAACAAAAGCCAAAAAAGTAAAAAAATCTGTTGTTTTGCTAGTCTGTTAAAATTTCACGAGAACGTTCAAAATTCCTTAAAATTCATTAAAATCTCTTAAAATTCCTAGAAACCTCTTGAAATTCTTGAACAATTAAAATCTCTTAAAATCGTTAGAAATCTCATCAAATTCCATGAAATCCTTAAAAATTCCACAACATTTTTTAAAAATCAGAAAAATATTTTGGAATCCTCCAATAAAATTCCAAGATAAACTTTCAAATCCTTAAAATTCCTGAAAATTCAGTGATAACATTTAAAATCCCTTTATATCCTTTAAAGTCCCTTAAAATTTCTAGAAACGTTTTGAAATCTCTTAAAATTACTTGACATTCCACAAGAACATTTAAAGTCTCTTAAAATCCCTTAGAATTCTTAAAAATCTTTTAAAGTTGCCCTGAAATCCCATTCCAAAATAAAATTCTAGGAAATGCTTAAAAATACCACAATATCTTTTAAAAATTATAAAAATCTCTTGTAATCCCTCAATAAAATTCCACGAAAAACTTTAAAATCCTTTAAACTCCATACAATATTTTAAAAGTCACAATAATTCCTCGAAATCTATTGAAATTCGTGAAAATCTCTTAAAATTTCTATAAACTTGAAATTCTTTAAAATTCTACGATAATATTTAAAATCTCTTCTTTATTTCCTTCAAAATTCATTAATAATATTAGAAATCTCATTAAATTCCATGCACTTGTTTTTAAGATTTTTCGAAATTCCAGGAAAACATTTAAATTCCGTTAAAATCCCTTAAAATCCCTAGAAACATTTTAAAATAGTATGAAGCAACAAAAGCCAAAAGCAACAAAAGTCAAAAGTTTCAAAAAGTATGTAATCCAAACCCAAGAAAAATATGTGTCTGAAATTGGGGTCAGTGTCCGAAGTTAGATGATTGGGTACTCCATGAAATTCTTTTTGAGATTTTTATGAAGAAGGAAGGAACATGCGGGGACGTCGTTTCCTTGCAATTGAAAAGTCCTTCCTAAACTTTTTCCGATGCAGGTCGATAAAATATCGAGTAAATACGTCCTTGGTTGCAAACGGCCATTAATTTAGTGGAGCGGACTTGGAATAAGAGAAGCTTCACGTATTTCCGATACTAAAGCTTTACCCACCTTCACCGCTCAAGTTAGGTTCGATTTCGTAGGTACCTAACCCCGTTTTCTCTCAATTCGGTACTCACGTTGCTGGACGAGTATCGGTATCGTCAATCGAACGAATCCTACTTGCTCTTGAATATGCATGAACTCTAGCTAGAACCCCTTCACAAACTGACCTCTACGTCTACGGTCTCTGAAATATACAGTATGCATATATCTCTAAGCTGCAGGGAAACCTTCTACCTTTACTGAATCGGTAATTAAAACATCAGGTGTAAATATGTATCCTTTTGAAATTTTAACACAAGTCTCGATGTTTGATTCCTACTCTGGGAAAAGGAAAATTTAATTAAAGACCAGTGGAAAGGAGCGAAGAAAGAAACAAATGTATCAACTTTTCTTTAATTTAGATATAGTGTTGTATTTCACGATGATTTTAATTTTTATTGTAATATATTATTGAAAAATCAGTGGAAGGTGAAATATTTGTTGCAATATTGTATGACATATGAAAGCAATTTTAAAAAATTTTTTAAATTTACCATTTTTATAGGATTCTACGTAAAACCACGAGTGATAAAGTATATAAATTTACATCTAGATGCGAATATGCATGCAGCAGGAAATTCACTACTGAAAATTATATTTATGGAATATCATCTACCTTTCCTTATTTTATTGATCTTCATTGAACAAGAATGTCACTGCAAATTAGTAATAAGTTAAAAAACTTTGACTTGAAGTTTGTTTCAAAGTCAGTTTCAGGTAGTAGAAGCATAAAAATCCCAGGGGTGCCACAACAAGTATACGAAAGTTTATTAGTCCCCTGTCGTTCTTATTGGAGATAGATGCAATGTGTGTGTACTGTGTACAACATATCCTGGGAGACTTTGGCAAACAGTATATGAAACTCGTGTTTAGTTGCAACCAGAGAGGTTGTAATTAGTTCGTTTTTTAGAATTTTACACTTTTAACACTTTCGATTTGAAGTCTTTTAAGTAATTTTCTTCTTAGAGGAAACAATGCGCACTTTATATCTTTTATACACTTTTCCTCTACTTACTTTGGTTCATGGAAACACTTATTTCTGACGATCGACTCTAGGTGTAAAAATAGCATATCTTTAGACTCAGAATCGTTTCAAAAGTTGTAAAAGAATATTGCTGTAATATACTACCATACGAGGCAAACATATTCTGAGCAGAAAATGTTGCGTAGAATGGGTCCTGCATCTATTAAGGGTGAAAGTATCCGCATTTTGAGAAGTAGCATTCAAGAAAGTAAAGAGTAACATGTAGGTATATTTAAATCACAGTATTCGATAAAAAAAGGGATTTCAAAAAGATGCAGAAGAGTTTAATGATTAACAAGAAATTTCACAGGATTTCTAGTGATTTTATGGAGCTTTAAAGGATTATAACAGAACTAAAAAGATTTAAAGGATTTTAAGAGATTTTAAATGAATAAAAGAAATTTCAAGAGACTTCAAAAGATTATAAAGAATTTCAAGCAACTTATTTCTTTCGTGGATGTTACTTAGCTCGAATTTAATTTTCGTTATAATTATAAATGTAAAAGAATTACTCAAAGAATCTTTAGATTATTAACAGTTAAAACTGTTCCCTCTTTCAATAAATGTAGAAATTGCATGAATCACGAAAATTTTAATCTTTCATTTGTGACGTTTTTATCTTTGCAATTTATTCTCGAGGCTTATTAATTAAAACTACTTTTACGTGACATAACAACAGAAATGCAAATATTTTTCGCATTATCTGATATATTTACATAAATCAATAAACATCCGAGTTTCATTATTACAATGAAATATTTCATGCCTTATTGAACCAAATCAGTAAAAATTCAAACGATTTATGGAATACATAATCTTGTGAGCTAGTACACTCATAGGATTTCATATACGCGTTGCGGATTGCATAATAATAACTTTTTCCCTGGCTTCCTATTAAATTTTGCATCTAGTCGAGAGGTGAGTATTATGCGCTGATTTGAAATATTAACTTGACAAACTAGGGCGTTATGAATGCAGCTTGAAAGACTCATAAATATTTTCTCTTAATGCTGTAAATCAAAGGGAAATCATGGGAAGTATTATACAGTGGGATGAATCCAATGGGAAATCATGTATAAAACGTTAATGGGATTGTCGCCTTCGGCGTGATCAGATACATGGAACTGTGTTAACGAAGTCATTATTTATACGTTATCAGCTCAGAATATTTTAAATAAAATTTCAGCTTGCCGATAATTCAGTTTTAATAGCATTCACTTATTTTTTTCCTACAAAATAGCAAACAGTATTTTATAAGTGGATTAGATATTTACAATGTTCATAATAATGATGGAAAACAATATAATATTAGTTCAGGGTGAATATTTAATTTCTCTTGTAGTTCGTGTACCGAACAGACAAAATTTGAATATCCTGTTCGGAGAATAATTCAAAACATAATGTGGTAGCTTCTGGAGGATGGAAACGTGAAGTTCATGTTAACAAATCAATCGTTATTCAGGAATAGAATACATAATATTGACTGTTAACATTATTGATAAGCTGAATTTGACAAACATGTCTTATTTTACTATAACTGGCAAACCGACAAAATGTAAGGAATAATATTGGGTAAAATTTATCGATTTTCTTTATAGCTTAGTCATAATTTGATGTGTAATTTCACAGAAAAAGGCTCCTATAAAAAATATTTTTATTTTGAACTCAGTGTTCCGAGCTTTGTACATTCTTTAAAATTAATTTCATAGAAAATCCGCAGCTTTAAAGCTGGGCGAATATTGAAAGATATGTAGATTGCTTTAACACAGAGCCTGTTTTGTAAATTATAATTTTATTCGGGTAACTTCTTGAATAAAATTAGTATTCAAATAATTAAATCTTAATGAATTTCGAAGAGGAGACTTGTTATAATAGTTGATAAATGCTAAAAAAACATAAATTTTATGGAAGATTAAATTCCTTAATTTAACTAATTGTTATAAACAAATTAATAGATGAAACTGACATGTGCTATTTTTAAACATACTTTTATTTAAAACATCATCTACTTAACATATTTTTTGAGTTTAAAAGATATTATTCCGCTGAAAACAAATTTTTTACATGAAAAATGCCAACTACATAAATTTCTTTATAAAAATTATGTAAAAAATTAACTTTTTATTATCTCTTAATGTTTTTTGGTAGTTAAAAAAAATTTATATATAATTCGACTGTAGAATTAGTGTAAATAAAGCATTCAAACTACAAAAATTCAGAAAAGGTTTGCTTCATTCCTTAATTTGTTTATAAGAATTAAAAGAATCAAGGGTTTTTGTGAAAATAGCGAATTTCATTCAGAGAGAGTGAGTTTACTAATTCTACATGTTTTTAAGAAATAACAATCAATGAGGGGCAAGATTAGGAACAAAAATATACAAAATTTTGTGTTTTCGCTAATTTTCAATTTAAATAACATGTTTAATACATTTTTTATTAATAATCTTCTGTTATCAGCATCTTTCAAATTTAATAAGCTGCAATTTAAAAAAAGAAACTTGCAAATCGGTTAAGAAACACGACCTCTGGAACATATTTTTTCCGCCACAAGGCAGTAGTAAAGGCCAAGTGCGGCCAGACATTATGTCTTGCACGTTTAGCTTTTTCCACTGAGGCGCTGCCGAACCTGACACAGGATGCACTACTTACTGATCAGAAATTTCTCATTTCTCTGCAAAATTGTTTACAGTCCGTAATTATTAACGGATTTGCAGATTTTTTTTTCTAATATTAAGGTTTACATTTGTAAGAAAATTGCATAAATTATAAATTTAAATTAAATGTAAATTTCTTTAGCAGTGCAATTTTATTATTAAATATTATCGAAAATGACACTGTCATTGAAACTCATTCATTATTATTGAAAATTCTCATTTTCGATAATACCTCCGCT
>CAJFCP010000050.1:3279323-3318912 GCA_904066005.1 Synergus itoensis | reverse complement strand
ACCTTCATTTTTTTTCGAAATCTGAAAACTGACTTCTGAGTTTTTGTAATTGAGAAATCGGAATATATTAACTGCTTTATATACTAATCAAGATTCGATAACACAACGTTAAATTTAAGTAGATCACATAGATTTATAACCTCGTAAATTTTCAGAAAATAATAACATTTTTTAAATTCATATATAAATAACGTGTCTCTATTTGTGAGAGACACATAATCATTTTTGATACGCGCATGTATCCTTGAGATGTATGAAATTTTATAATGTTTTTAAATTACTAGATAATTTATACATACAAATTAATACATTTATACATAAAAAAGTCAAAGTTTTTCTTAAATTAATCTTGAATTTTGAAAGTAACCAAAAATACACATTTCTTATAATTTAAAGATTCCTATAATACTTTAAAAATTTTTTAAAAATGAAAGAAAATTTACGGCAGTATTTTGTGACCAAACTGAATAAATTTAGAGGGTAGCGTTCGCAAAATTCAAAAAATCACTTTTTTTTTTTGATACCTCACATATTTTGCGATAAAACGAAATTAAATGTAACAAAATACATAATTCTTCATGAATAAAGTTTTTATTCAAGTGTGTTATAGACACATAAATTTTTGAATAATGTAAATCCTATATGAACTCAATGGGAATTACGCGGGCCAATTGTGACATTAATATTACCCTGCTTTACATGTGCAAGTTGAGTAGAACGATCATAGAGTATAGAAATCCTTTCAAGTCCTTGTGATCTATAATTGTATCCATTTGGCAATGGTACAGGTATACCAGCTGGTATATTATCCATAATTAGTGAAGCGTCACCTTGAAAATTCCCACGAAATACTGTTAGTGGACGAAGTGGACGAACATTAATTCCTGTCCTTTCATTTTGAGAAGGTGTACGAACGTTATTTCCTGTCCTTTCATTTTGAGAAGGTGGATGAATATTATTAACTGTCCATACATTTTGAGAAGGTGGACGAACATTATTTCCTTCCCCTCCATTTTGAGACTGTGAACTTAATTCTGTAAGAAGAAAATCGAAATTTGAAAAAGTAAATTACAAAAAAAAATCACACAGGAAAAATAGCGGAGTTGATCACTCGATATTTGAATGTACATCAGATTTGAAAAGATTTTAAACCTTTTTGGAGATTTAAAAAGGAACAATTTTAAAATCACATTCAAACTAAAGCGCTTAATATATATAGTCAAAATTTTGAGGGACTTTCCTAATTGCTTGTAATAATAATATTATCTAATGTTAATAATATTAATATTGACTTACGAATGGAACTGAAGAGAACCATAAAGGTGAGGAAAACAGTGCCAATAACGACCTTCATTTTTTTCGGGATCTGAAAACTGACTTCTGAGCTTTTGTGATTGAGACACCGGAATATATTCACTGTTTTATATACTAACCAAGATTCGATGACACAACGTTATTCTTAAACAAACTACTTAAATTTATTACCTTGTCAGTCCTCATATAACAATAAAATATTTTATTTCATATGTAATACGTTACTCTGTTTGTGAGAGATAGATAATCATTTTTGAGACGCGAACGTGCCCTTGAGATATCTGAAATTTTATAATGTTTTTACATAAAAATGATTATACGGAAATTAGACAGGCTGAAATTATTTTTACGACATATAGTGCTGAATTTAAGCGAGATTTAAAAAGAAAAGATGAAACTAAAGTTCGCAACGTTTCCAAAAATGATTTTTTTTTTTTTTGTAAAATACATAAGACCTAAAATTTTATTGCGCGATTTACAGTTGTGTTATACATGAATGTTTAAGCGAGGTTTCGCCTTCTAAAATTATCAATGCACATGTACATATGTATTTATAAATATCTACATCAATACTTTACGTGCTATTCAAGTATTACCAAAGTATTATACGTATATAGTACGTATATATAAGGGGGAGATCAGGGGATCAATCCCCCCATGAGTCTTTTAATATCACGTTAGAATTAGGAAAATTACTCTGTTCCATGTTTATTCATGTTTATACTTGAATTTTTTACCAAGTCATATCCCCACCCATCGAAAAAAGCTATCTACGCCACTGATACGTACTGATACGTATTACTGATTTAAACAAACGAAAAACGCCTTACGTAATACTTGATAGCCCCTTATAAAGTATCACACATAAAAGAAATATTAAGTATACTCGACTCTTCGAATAACCACTGAGCATGTGTTGTGCTCGGCATCTGATTTTGTATTCCACAGAAAACCTAATTAACTGTAAACTATTTTGAAAAGTTAGTTTAAGATTCATCCCACTGTGTGATAAATGCATTGTCCATTCAACACGAGCACATCCTAATCCTAATGTACTACATACCGGATCCTTGTGCTCACAAGTGTACTATTGCAGGGTCATACAGTACGTAAAGTTCGGTCCACTTTCCGGATACCTCGCCCTATTGAGTTTAAACTCGTCTGCGACTGTGAAAAGAAGTGAGATCACAAATAAAATTTTGCAGTTTCATTCTAACTTGCATTGTATTTTTTAAAACTCTCATAAGAGAAGTTTCTCACTAAAATAAGTTCAAACCAAATCTTGAGTGTTAGAACAACTTTTTTCATTAGTGTTAATACTTTCCAACTTCAATCCAGAAGTTTGCAAAAAGAGCTGCAAAAAACTCAGACTATAATGTATTAAAGAAAATTAAAAGCTAATGAAGAAAAACAACATTAGGTTCTGTTATTAATTTATGTAATAATTATCGTTTAGATTTGGAACATCACTTCAAAATCTACGAACATTTGTATTCAGAAAGCGAATCGATTATGCTGTTAGACGCATTCCATTTTGAATTCACGTCTTGGGAAATCCGCTCAAGTCGATTTACATGCTACGGTATTCCACGCATCGGTACTTTTCCTTATTGTTATCCGTTTCTAGAATATACTGGATGCAATATCAGTTGACAATGCCACATCATCCATTTGCCAAGACTTGGCCCTATTCGTAACGCAAATTGGAAACATCTATCAAAGCCGAAGCATCAACACTCTTGCTCAAGTGACAGAATAAAAAGTAGCTCGCAACTGATCTCGTCTCCCTTCACACAATGTTCCGCGCTGAAACAACGTTTATAAATGATGGCGTGAGAAATATCTACAGGTGGTCCCATTTATTATTGTCAGGTCTTAAATTTTGCAGTGACAGCTTTCACAAGATTATACTTTCTCAAAGTAGCAAACCAACACGCGCTCGATTATCTTTTTTTACCTCTTTATGTCATTTAAAAGCCAATCAGGTTTGAAATAACAATGTATGCGAGATTTTCGGAATTTCTAGAAATTTTAAGGGATTTTGACGATTTTCAAGTGATTCTTACGAAATTCAAGAGATTTTTAGAATTTTAAGGGATTTCAGGATATTTCGTGGAATTTTAAAGGAATTCATGCAATTTGAAGAGAATTCAAGGGATTTTTTATGATTTTAAACATATTTTATGGAATATGAAAGATTTTAAAGTTTTTCGGGGAATTTTAAGAGATTTGCACGAATTTTACAGATTTTAAGAAATTTTTATGACTTTTAAATATTTTATGGAATTTGAAAAGATTATTTTGATTTTGAAAAGAATTACAAGTAATTTGATAAAATAAAAATATTTTATCTCCCACATAAAATGTCAATGAGAACATAAAAAGAGCATTGAAAAAAGTGGAAAATGATAAAGTGCAAGATAGAAGTAGATTTTCTTTCGGAGTGATGTCACTTTTCCATCACACATGGATACCAATGAAGATAAGACGTAATGGAGTCAGCGAGCGAATAGCGTAAACGTCTGCATAGGATTTGAGGGTGCATAAGAAAGTCGTACGTGAAAAGTCGATGCTTGCTCCGTTTACATAACATCAAAGACAGTTTGCCCGACTCGACTTCACGCACACTAGTCTCAAGTGGGTAGTTTTACTTGCAAATTTTTTCCGTATCAGATCTTTCTGAATTAAGTGCGTACTAAAAAAGTTGCGATCTTGTTATTTTTTCAGACATATTAACATTTTCTTATCATCTCACGATTCTCATCAAAACTTACTTTACTTTCATTACTTCACGTCTTTTTTTGAAATTTTTTGAAGTAATTTAAAAAAAATGCAGAAAAGTTTAATGAATTTACTCGAAATTATCATATAATTTATACGATTTAACTTGATCAATTGAAAAAAGATGAAACGGTGACAAATAGAAAAAATTCCACCTAAATGCAAATGAAACAATGTTTTAAAACTGTAAAAAATTCGCTCATTTGTACGTTCAGAACTTTTCACTCTTTTCTTTAATTAAATGAACTTGAGATTGAATTCCATGATTTGAAAACATGTAACGATACTGAGGCGAAATCCTTTCGTGTAACACACCAGCAAAATTCATACATGTGTATGTGTAAAGTTAGTTGAATCATGATGCGAATAATTCGAGACTAGTTTGGTATATGAAATTGTTCGACAATGTCCAGAAGCAAGCTACGTTATCAGGGGAGCGGTATGGGGTATTTTGAGTGAAACAGTATAATATCGTCAAATTTAGCAACTATCTTAAACTTGAAGAAAAGCATACATGGTTTGTTAAATATAAATTAACATCGACGCATATTGCATATTATATTAACTTACGTTAGGTATAATATCTTAAGGACGTAGTTTTTATGCAAGCAAACTCTGATTTCCAAAGTGATGATGACAAAACTTTCAAAATATGACGCAAATAAATTTAAAAAAGTAGATTTTCCATTAGATAGGCGGATTATTGACTGACGAAGTCGAAAAAGAGAAAAGTACTTTGTGACAACGAAAGCATCGATTTTAATGGTTGACTATACACGTTTTGGTCATACCGTGCTCGAAGCTTTGTGGCTTTGTATGGTATACGTTATGTCATGTCATTCGAGGCATAGAACGAGTTTTCAAGTTATATAGAACCGTTGTTAAATGTTCGTAGGTTGAAAATTTACCCTGGTCGCGTGGCTCTATGCAAACGACGCTTTTCGTGTTCAATGCCTATTCAATTAGAGTCGAATAATGACATTTTTTTTAGTAAATGTTGCATATTGATTCGTATTGAATCTATGAGAGTTCACTAACTATTTTCTCTTTATCGAAGTTTCTATACGTGATTTATTGAAATAGGAGCGAAAATGTATTTCGGGATAAAATAATATAATAACATAATAATGGCCTCCACTTGTGTTCTAATGAGGCTTCAACCATTTTGTGTTTCAGCTTTTCTCTTGAAAATCATGAAGTTGGTTTTGATGTTCATTGCAATTGCAGTGGCTCTGCCAGCAGCCGCACCTTCCCAAACGGAACGCAGTAAGCCTAGTTAGTAGTAATTATGATTATTGATTTCATTATTTTGAAAATCAAGCATCAGTAATTGTGTGACAAAAATCTCTTTCATTTGTTAATCAGTCATGTTAAAACGTATTTATGTCTGTATGAATATTAATTCCATAAAAATTTGTTCTTATAACGAAAATTTTAACACAAAATATATGTAGTAGTCTTTATCACGATCCTTATAAGGGATAAAACCTTCAAGGTAGTTTTCTTGTTGTTTTCGCAGTGCCTCGGTTGTACGGAGATAAGATCCCCGAGAGGGTTTTAATGCCAAGCAACAAAAAGGTTCAAAGAAAGATTGTCCTCTACCATAATTTCTTTCGGACTCATGTTACTCCACCAGCTGCAAACATGCTTGCTATGGTAAGTTTCTACCATTATTTGAACACTTTCCACAAGTTTAGAACCACTGCTTTACAAAAAGTTTTACTTGCAATAAAATGATGTTAAAGATTGCATTATTTTTTATTCTCTTTCTATATTTCCCTTTACTCTCGTGAATTATTTTGAAATTCTGTAAACCCTTGTGGGGTTCTTGCCAGTTTTCCAGATCAGAACCACAATAGGGAAAACTGGCCAGGATCCCATCAGGACCCCATCATAATTTCTGTACGGGTTTTTATTCCTCATATTGTAAACATTTTTAATGATGCACGCGTGAAAGTCTAATTACGAATTTCTGTCTCGTCTTCATTAAAAATATAATAAAAAGAAGAGTAAACATGAAATTAAAAACGAGAGCATAGGAAAGATTTAAATGTTCGAGAAAATTAAACATATATATGAATCTTTGCTTAAGCCTTGATTCTGTACCCAATATCACTCCTGCATATATAGTAACATAATTAGAAGTTAGTTCTGCTAATTATGTGCCTAGATGTACAGCAGTGCTTATTTTAACGGTATATGTCTACCAAGTTTCATTCTAGCGTTGCGATGGAATGAACAGTGCATACTTTTTCTTGTGAAAACTTCTACATTCTACAGCCCTTTGACTAAGCTTTTGTAACGTAGATTTCACTTGGCAATGGATATTCAACGAGTTTTTCTTTAACGGTTGACAGATTCCAGATTTTTTTTTTTCGTATTGCAGCCTGCAGAATTATCATCTTCTGTAACAATGTAACAATGTAACAATATAGCGAGAAGAGAAACCGACTGCATGAAAAATATGAGAAAAACTCGCGCTTTCATATTCTAGAGGTATAGAAACGGTAAAAAGTTGAATCGTAAATTTTAATCGAGAAAAAATGTTATCAGTTTCAGAAAAAGAAAGTGTAACGAGTTTTAATTATATCAGAAATATTCTAAGAACGAGTTTCATGTTTTACTGAATACAACCGTTAGTCAAAAATACATCAGGTCTAATTTCCTAATAAGTGTATCGTAAAAAAGAGACTGCAAAACATATTTTTCTTGCTCTCTGAAATCGACTGCATTTTGGCGGTCTTCCAGAAATGATTGCACGTTTAAGTTATAAAAGCCTGCAGTTTCCCGTACCTATAATACGAGGAACATAACTCAAGATTAAACGTGAAGTGCAATCGAATTACGTGAAAGGACGCACTGATAATAATGTTCTATAAAATAATCTCTTTCACGGAAATTATAATAAAATTATCTTGTATTCACTGCATATAAAGAGTTTATGTAGTTTAAAATCTCAAAAAATTCGATTAATTTTACTGTACACTACAAAACGTTCAAATAAGGCGAATGTGAGAAGCAAACGTTTTTCCTATTTCGCTTAAATAATTCCATTCTGCTCGTGAAACTTGGGATGACACAAATCCAGAAATCCTTTGTCAAACATTGTAATATGTATTTGTAATATGTAATTTGTATAATTATCAGATTTAGTAGTAGATTTGAAAATTTCTCCACTCCAATATACTTATTTTCCCTTAGGTATTTACAATTTTATGTCTTTATTTTACTAGACTTTTCGCTTTGCTTCACGCGAAACCTAAGTCGACTTTAATTCCGTATAATTGATTGCAAGCCCCCGGCTGGAAATGCTCTACTTATTCAGGCGGGAACAACGCACCTATTTTATATCTTTCCATTTTAAGACTCGATTATTATTCCTACATTAAATTAACTTTTGGTGTAATTATAAAAGCTTCTTGATTTTTTTTTTCATAATTTTTTTATGCACATATCAGTCATCACAGTATCTATTGTTATTAAAAAAAAGTTTAATAAAGACTAATACACCTATGTAGTAAATCAAATTACAGTTCATTAAACGCTAGGAATTTTGTTTTAATAACATTTCATTTGCAGGCTGCATGCTTTAAATTTCGCAGACATATTTTATTCTCTGCGACAAAGGCATCTTTAATATTAATTTGTGTATTCTTGAAATTTTTTAAATTTCCCACTGAAAAATTCCATCCTTTCTTTTGAGACAAATTGTTCTTTCGTAATTATAAAAGAACAATATGAATTTTAAATTTCTTTCTGATTACAGAAGTGGCATGCAGGTGCAGCTAAGGCAGCGCAAAGGTGGGCAGAAGCTTGCTATGCTTTAACTCACGACAATGCTACCGGATTGCATATAGATGCCTTCGGTACTTGCGGACAAAATATTTTCATTTCCACTGCTCAAGTTCCGTGGTGAGTATTTTTTCAAGTCTACAAAGGAAGACTCTACGTTAAAAATCACAATTTTAAGAATTTCAAGAAAAAATAGTTGAATTTTCTTGTGGAGTTGTATTGATTCATTCATGATTTATGTGAAAAGCGAGAATAAAGGTGAATTTTATTGAAAACAAGCAGAAAAAGATGAATACTTGAAAAAAGAGGAATCTCTGAAAAAAGAGAAATCCTTGGAAAAAGAGGAAAACAGGGGGAATAGAGGAAAGACTGTGAAACCTGAACTCGGAATCACTCTGATGCTATGGCTAATAAAAACTGTCTGTGTTTATGCTAGGCCAGAAGCGTATAAAATCGTAAACTATAACATGCATCAATCCCAGTATACTTGCAAACCAGCCAAAAATCATAAGGTTTATTTACTCACGTTGACCTTGAAACGATTCGATCAGCATCCATTACCTAGAACAAAAAATGTGTATTTAATACGGATTAAAAATAACTTTTTCCTTAATTTTTTAAACTCTATCCCTATCAATTTTTTTTCTCTCGGAATTGTTTCTTCATCGAAAGAAATAAAAGTGAGGGATTAAAAAATTTCAAAAAGGATTCCTAATGGGCATTCTTTTTGTTTATATATATGTGTGTGTTATATCCAGCGAGGATACCGCAAAGTCTCTTGGGAGAGAGAGAGAGAGAGTGTTCAATTTCATTAAATGTTCCACCAACCCTGAAGTACACAGAAAAAAATAGTACTGGAAGAATTACCGAACTATTCCGATGTTGAGGATATGAGAAAAATTTGGGAGATAACCTATAACTTTTCGGTAAAACAACTGAAACTATTCCAGAAGAATTACGGAACTGAGAATGAAAAAATCAGAAATCTGACTTTCTGAATGTCAGTTCGGTAATTCTTCTGGAATAGTTTCAGTTGTTTTACCGAAAAGTTATAGGTTATCTCCCGAATTTTTCTCATGTCCTCAACATCGCAATAGTTCGGTAATTCTTCCAGTACTATTTTTTTCCGTGTAGTCTTTACCGTATATTTGAAAATTGTGGCATGAAACTGAGCTCCTTTCGCGCAGCTATAAAGCGAATATATACCTGTTAAACCCCCAACGTCGCAATTATAAGTACCGGGTGTCCAGATTTTACACCACTTCTTACCTTTCCATTTGTTCATTATAGAAAGTAGTGCCTTTAGTGAAGAAAATTTAATTTTTTAAAATTTTATTGTTAAATCTTTTAAAATTACTTAAAATTCCTTAAAATGTCGTCAAATCATTTAAAATTATTCAGAATCGCATGAAATCTCATTAAATATCTTTAAATTCCCGAAAATCTAATGAAATTTCGTAGAATCTCTTCAATCCCTAAAAAGTCCAAATTACTTAATATCCCATAAAATATCGTTAAATCGTTTTGCCAACGAAAATAATCTGAAGATAGTTTTCAAATTCGAATATAATAAATAGTGTACAAAATCAATATGTAAAAAAAATAAACTGAAACAAAAATGAAACCCTTTTTTTCTGTGTTGGATGAAAAGTTCATGAAATGGATATTTTTCTTGGAAATAACCTTTCTAAAAAGATAGAATTTCTGGTCTTTTCTGTTTCACACAGTATTCGGTTCTTAAACTCTAATGAAAAACACTGTAAGCTTTAAAGCTCATGAGGATTCGACAAGCTCCGTAATTTGTAGGCAACTAAATTAAATTTTTGAAGTAGAACATCCCCTTTACATTACTCCCTTTTTTGTATGATGAGCTGCGAAATATAGAGTAGATATCTCATCACGTCTGACTATATTAGCTTGTACTACTTAATAAAGTTTCCCTTCTATATCTCGCGAAAATTGCGACATTTCCATATTTAAAGACTAAACAAAATTGTGAAAATTAATTTTTCGTGTAAGATTGGTACAAAAAGCTTTAAAAAGGACCTTGTCTGATTTTTCTGATATTGATGAGTGTCACTCAAAAGAACAGGGCTTTAAAGTCTAGGATTTTCGACGACAATGGCAACAATACGAGGGCTTTTATGGATAAAATCGAAAAGCGTTCTTAGACATTTGAAAAAGGAAAATAGTCGCTGAAAAGATATTGAGAGTGACTTTAGTTAAAATAAGCTAAACGAGTTCATGAATTTTTCCGTTTTTATTTATTCCTCTAAATATATGAACTTACATATATGAACTTGTAAGTTACTTTTGATTTTAATTACGATTATTATTCTCAGATATTTAAAAAAGTTGTTTATTCTGTATAGTCAGTTTATAGCGACAGAACAATGAGAGATGAAATTTCGAGTTTTAACAATTTGTGGGTTTATTCTACCCTCGTGATTAAACAGGGGTGAATTTAAGAGCCATTTTACTATGTTGTAGGTTCTTCGCCATAAAGACTTGGTATTTAGAGCACCAGATCTTCAAGTATGGACCGCAAGCAACTAACGACCTCAGGCAGGTTGGACATTACACGCAAATGGTTTGGGCATCGACACATCGAGTAGGATGTGGTTGGGCAAAATGTAATGGAACTAGGGGACCTCGTGGACGACCATATTTCAGCTACGTGTGCAATTATTGTCCCGCGTAAGTATATTTGTATGTGCATGCATTAGAAGTCGTATATTGTGTAAAATTCTTTGGTAATTCATGCTCGAAATATTATCTTTTTGATAAGAATAAAAAATATTTTATGACCTTTAAAGAAATTTTAGGATAAAGTTTATATTGAACTTGGACTGGAGGTCAAATGTTTATTTCCTTCTAACCAAATTTTCATATATTTCAATTTTGTTGGTTTAAGATTGTTTCAATTTTTTATCATTCATTTCTCACCTATTTTCATAAAAAGAATTCACCTATTCACCTTTTTTAATGACAATAGGTACTCTGATGACTGAAATTAGCTTATATCCGGGATTGCAGGGAGCATAGAATTTCAATTGTATATAGAGTTTCAACGAGAAGCTATTATATTATTGTTATTATCTCTGCTGCAAACTGAGCGACCTAAGTTCAAATAGAAGTCGTACATTTCTACTATTCCAGATCGTATATAGAAACTGTAAATATAATTGAATATGGTTGCATGCTTTTATTCAAAAATTGATTACAGAATTTATCTCATTTTATTATTTATCTAGAACAGATAAAGAATTTAAGGAAATTCTTGAAATTCTTGAAAAAAGTATTTGGAATTCTTAGCGATAGTAAATTCCTGCTATTTCAGTATTTTTTTCCGTGATCGCGGAATAAAAACAGAGCACCTTGTGATCAATGACGTTTATGGAAGGATAAATAACGAATCGATGTAAAAATATCGACTCTATTATAAAGAAGTGCGTTTCGCGTGGGTGGTATTATTTTATGAAATGAAGATTTTCAAGAAAAAGGTCCAATATCTGGTTATGTGCAATTTCACGAGTAATTACTTACCTTGCTGAAAATTAATAAGGAAATTTCTCACTCTACTATACTTGAAAGTCTTCTTCAGCTCACCAATCACATTCGGACTGGAAACTGAGAATGAAGTACGAACTTGCAAACTCCTCGTTGCATAATAATTACATAATGCTTTCACGCGTCGCATAAAAAAATAATCCAAATAAAGAAAGTATTGAATCAATCAAACAAATTCAGACAAAAATTGAAGGAAGAAAAAAATTCAAATTGATTGAAGAAAGAAAAGAGTATTATGTCGATCCAATATTGAATCATTGTTAATGTTCCCAGGCAATCTCCTTCTCGTAATTTAAAACTAATATTATTCGATTGGATATATCATGGAAGAAATAGAATATGTTCTGGGACATTTATTGAAGCAGGACATTGTTTTATAAAAGGCAACTGAATAATCAAACTTCACAATCCTATTTCAGTAATATAAATTTGATCTTATCCGAAATTAGAAATGTAAACCATATTTTTGATTTCGTTAAAGCACGTTTCACTTATTCCTGTCGTCTGACCCATTTTTACCTCTCCTCCAGATTAGTTTTACTTGAAGAAGGAGCGGGTGGTCGTACGAATATCCACTGTTCGCACTTCTACTGAATAAGCAAACTCTGTCACAAAGGGGCTTTCAATTTATTCCACAGTATTAGTGAAGCTACACAAATCTTTAGAACGTGTGTCCAAGTTTCCAGTACATGTAGTTTATAACGAATATTTCAATAACGAAATATGGAAATTTTTTTCAAAGGATTTGTTTATTGAATCTATAATCTGTAGAGGAAAAATTATCTATAATAAAGTACGATTTTATGGAAATAATTTGAATTATATTTTATGATTAAATTTTAATCATTCAAAATTTAAATGCACTGAATTTACTTCAAATAGGTATATTTTTGTTTTCAAAGGAAATAAGACGACACGCATTTGATTAATTTCAAGAGAAAATTCTTTCGACCGAAGTTCGAATTCCTAAAATTTCAACTGACCGAAGGTCGGACACTTGACAATTTCAGCTGACCGAATTTCGCACACTCGGAAATTTTTACTGACTGAAGTTCAAACACCCTAAAATTTCAATTGACCGAAATTTGGACATCCTAAAATATAAACTTTAATTAAAAAATTAGATTATTAAAATAAAAAGGTTTAGTAAATTTTGACTATAGTGAAGAATAAGATGCAAAAAGGGTATTTGTGAATCATGGTGTATAATAGTGACATTCCTAATTGTGGAGATGGTAACATCTGTACTCATTATCCAATAAATCATGCATGCTATTGCTATACACATGTACAAGTTAAGAGCCAGTTAGTGTTACACGAACAGCTCGTATTTCAATATCCCAGGGACCAAAATACGAGAATACGAGAATAGCATCAATTGATTTGACGTTGCCCGGACAAATATTGATGATATTGCATATTCTCAGCTAAATATACATTCTGGGTTAAGTATATTATCTCTGGAGGATGAAAATGAAGTTTGCAACGTTTACGATAAACTAAAATTAAAAAAAGACAATTTTTTATACAACACACAAAATCCAAAATTTTCTGGTGGAAAGTAGTGATACACAACCCAAGAAATGATCCACCAAAGTTTCAACCTCTCCGCGCACATTTGAAACTCACTCTTCTTCACCCCTTAAAATAAAAAATTGTATAGTGTAAGAATTAAAGTTGATTTATCAAAACGATTTTCAAAATTACTGTTTTAAGAATCTTCACGAGTCTAGTAGGGCCTGATTAGTCCCTCTTTAGTGCCTAAATTAGGGCGCCATCTAGCAAGTCCCAATTGTAAATAGGAAAAACTCTAGAGGCCTTAATATATCAATTGGGGACATTTCTACCCGCGCGAGTTTTTATGGGGATACTAAATTTTCAAATTGATCTACCTAATTAAATTTTTTTTTTTGCTTTTCAGTGGTAACTATGCTGATCGTCTGAGCACACCCTACACTGCAGGTCCACCTTGCAGTGATTGTAAAGATTACTGCCGTTTAGGTAAACTCTGCAAAAATGCTTGTCCATGGGCCGATCTTTGGGCAAATTGTCGTCAACTTTATGAAACGTGGCCAGCCTGGCTTTGTGAAAGTGACACGCAACAGGGTTACGAAAGACGACAATTTTGTCGTGCAACTTGTAAATGTCGTGACAAAATTGTCTGAACTCGTTACCAAAATTGCATGAAAGAATGATGAGAGGCTGTGAATTTTTCGGACGAGAATGATCTTTGAGAATATACGTTAAACGTAAGTGGAAGTTCAAATAGAATGTTATACAGAAAATTTTGAATGAAATGAAATGCTAGAGCCGAAAATATGTTTGAACTATTTTCATTTCGTCTTTTACAAAATAAGGACGAAAATTATATTTAAATAATTTAAATTCAGATAAATTAAATTAAGAATCTGTTTCTAAGGTAATGAGGTGTTTTAATATATTGAGTTGAAGTTTCAAACGTCTACTTTGTAATCTTTTTTTTTATTATTTTTATTTCAATAAAAGTACAAAAAATCGTCAGTCTAGTCGTCTGAAACTTGAACCCAATTTTTAGTTTCGATGTACTTATTTGAGAGATTCTAGAGCGAATTTATGCATGAAGTTGAAGTGTATATACTGAAGAAGTTATAAATTATATTTGCGTATGTGCATATTAATGGGAAATAGAGCCCTGTAAGGAAAAGTATTACTTAGGTGCGAAACTGATAAGCTGTTAGAAATGGCAAAGAAAGTATTAAATTATCATCACTTTGCATTCAAATGATATCAAACCATAAATTTATCATAATCTGCTACATATTTAATTGCATAGATATTTTCAAGTTTATAGATTGGTTGAGTAAGCGGTTGCAGGGTGTTCTAAGATATATATGTTACTGTAAATAAATTTAATTATCTTAAAAAACGTATTGATATAG
Source organism: Synergus itoensis (assembly GCA_904066005.1). Lineage (NCBI taxonomy): Eukaryota > Metazoa > Arthropoda > Insecta > Hymenoptera > Cynipidae > Synergus > Synergus itoensis. Next base: position 3,304,537 of record CAJFCP010000050.1, on the reverse strand, counting down.
CACTGAGAAAAAAGAAAAAAAGTCTATCGGAAGCAAAAATATTCATGCTAATTTTGGTACTTGTAAATAAATTGAAAAATAAATTATTACATTTCAAAGTAAATATCATGAAAAAATGTTGATAAATTGGTCCAAAAAAAAGCAAACAATCAATAAGATAATAATTCCAGAAATTAATGCATACTTCAATATCACAAATATGTTGTTACATAAATGTAATAAATTCCAATTATTGCAGATATGGTTGCTAATATTCAAATAATTAGAATAATCCAGGTCAATTAGTTTTTCCTTTGAGCAGCTCAATTCAGCTGTGAAAATATTTTCAAATCCCATGGAACGGAAATTCAAAAGATTTAATTAATTTGTTAAAGCACGAACTAAAAAAAGTAAATGAGGCTCTCTATATCGTTTTTTTTTTTGTCTTTTTAAAGCATTCTGTACGAGTACGTGCATTGCAGATAAAGCAGAATTATTAATTATTACTAACTCTTGCATCTCGTAAAAAATCGAAGTATTGTGTGCATCGTTCATATATTGAGAAATTGAACACTCTTACAAATTTAAAGCCGCTGATCACAATTTCAAAACATGTTCTCATGCTTAAAAGTTGTAATTTGAATCCTGACTCATTATTCAGAATTTTGTATTCAGTGCTTTAAAAAGATAAACTTGTAATGTATGTAACACTTTATTATATCGCGAAAGAAATATTCCCTGCTGAAAGAACAGAGAAAGATGTAAATAAGAATTCAAGTTGGAAAAGCAAACGATGTGCTCGTGTTTCTTTAATGAATATAAAAGCACTATACCTTTGTGTGTTCGCTGTTCAGTGTATACAGCAATATGCTCTCTAAAGTAATTTCGCTTTAAATTCTGTTACATGTATTTTATTTTATAAGAGAATTTCTTTTGAGATGTGGAACTTGATAATGTAATTTACGTTTTAGGGTTTATATTTTAGCTTTTATGCGACAAGCAGGGCAATGGAGTGAAATATGGATGAAAATTTATATTATTTTTTTCAAACAACTAATCAATATGATATATTTTTAAAAACATTTGATTCCAGTTAAATTCCCATACCGTATTTTTTTATTGCGTAATTCCACTAGAGTATAACAAAAAACTCAGGATATATGCTCTTTATTATCATTAATGTTCTTTTTTTATAAGCCATATCAAAGGTGTGTAGTATACTAAAGTAGAAATTTGAAATTGTGAAAAAATGAATAAGAGAATTTCATTTTTTATTTTTCTTAGCCAGAATATAAGAATGTTCTACGAATGTAAAATAAGAATGATTCTTAAGTAATAATTACGTGGTAATGAAAAATTGTATTAGATCTGTAAATGTCATGATTGTGAGTAAGACATAAAATTGGATTGCAAGATTTACAAAATAAGAAAATCATGAATATATAAGAAAATTATCATTATATACATTTCATTTATTAAAGTAAGAAATCTTAGCTTTAAAAAGTCACTAAATCATAGAAACATCATGAAATTGTAGAAACCTCATTAAATCGTTGTAAATCCGTAATTTGGTTTTCTATTTATACACCCCAAATATCTACAAACTTTTTCAGGTCGAGCATAAAGTAGACTGATCGTTTCCATCACTCTTTGTTCAAGATTCATGCGTAGCAGTTGTAACAGATACGTTTTTAATCTACACCGGATATTATGGAGATAAAAAAAGTCGATAGTGCGAGATCCAGGGAAATATCTTCTCGTCCGTAAAACCGAGTGAAAAATTACTAAGTGCTTTCAACCCTTATTGGGATCTTCTACTCGTCCATAAAAACGCAAGAGGGCTGCTTTCTTTCCCGAGAAAATTCATTGCTTCGGCATCTGCTATCCTTTAAGTTCGTCTATTCTCATCTCTTAGCTACCATGAACCACCGCATCGTTTTCTTAAGATATCATGTACTTTTAAGAAAAATTGGATCATTTGTAAACTTCTACATCAGCTTTTATTACGTTTACATCACCTATGGCTCAAAAAGAGTTATGAAATGTGAAAAATGATTCTAAATGTTTTATTATCTGATTCAAGAAAGAAAGTTTTTTTTGTTTTTCCAAGCTTCGTCTCTCTTTCTAGATTTTTTTACAAGAAATGTAAAAAAGAAGTTTGCAACGACGAGGCCGGAAAAAGGGGTTTGGAAAAAAGGGTATGAAGAGTAACTATAGACGTTGTTTTAGGCCCAGATTTTTCAGCAAATTATGAATATTAATACTTCATTTCGCTTATGTGAATAATTAAAAGAATACATGAGCAAGAGTTCCTATGAAAAATGGAAACCTTTACAGTTCACGTTTCCCGTTGAGTCGCGCTGATTAACAAACGAGAATCCCGATGTTTTACGTTTTTCTTCTTTCTAAAACATACTCTACCAGACTTCTATGTAGGTATGTGCTTCATTAACATACGCGTTCACAAATACACGTTATGACGGCACAAATATATGGGCTGACTCTAGACTAATTGAAAATTATTCGACGGAAAGTTACATTTATCTTCGTTTACGCGAGAACGTTCTAACGCTCATATTTGCACATTGAAATGTAGCCTCTTTCAGTTATTGGGATCAAGCATTTTGGCATCTGTACACGAAATACGAAGAATACATAAAAATAAAGTTTGAATATAAAATCTGAACAAGTCACATAACTACGCTTCTAAAAGAATTTATAAATGAAAAAGAAAAAAAATTAAAATACTGTGAATTAATTAACCCACAGAAGAAGCTAGAGAATATTAAATAAAAATTAAAAATTGAAGCTGAAATGAAATGCTGAAAAAACCCTTTCTTTCTTCTGGAATTAGATCCCAAGTTTGAAACAAAAAACTTGTTACATTGAATCTTTTGTTTTCAATTTCAATTGTCGAACACAGAGAAAAATTAGCCTTATGATATTCATAATTTTTTAATTACATGAATATTTACTAATTAGTGACGTTATTATTATTACTATTATTTCATTTAGTGTGATTCAAGGACAAAAGCTTGATGGTAAAAAGATATATAAAGTTTCAAGTTTATGCGCATAAAAGGGTCTGGGCGAGGTGAGCGAAAAATAATTTAATACTCCATGAAAATCCGAATAAAATTATTCTTCGCTTCCGTAACGAGCCTTGTAATTAGCTACTCCCGCAAATTACCCTCCTATGCCAACCCCTACACTCTGAAACTTTCTTCCTCGTCCAACAACCCTTTCTACTTCTGTCCAGTCTTCCTCTGCAGCCAGCTTCACTACTAGTCGCTATGACTATATCTTCCCATTTTTTTTTTCATATACACGAGATTAAAAATACCAAAGCTGAAAGAAAAATAGCCTCACGACTGAGCATCCAGCACTCGCAAATTAAGGGTTTATCTCGGCGAGTTCTCACGTACGAGGGACGTTGTCTGATTGCCATTCTTCCGATAAAAGAAAATCTACTTTTTTAATGGGACATAAAAGAACTATTAAAAAGATCATCTATTATTAATTAGGTTGAAGTTTCAAATCTCTAGTCTCGCGAAAATTATTTGCTTAAATTTATGAAATTAAATTTATTATTTATACAAAAAAAGTCCCCAATAAGATTTTATTTATTTCTTTTATTTACTAACGGAAACTTACCCAGTGTTGTCTGGGCTTTTAAGAAATTTTAAGTGGCTTTAAGGAATTTCAAGAGATTTTAAAGAATTTTAAGGGATTTAAAAAGATTTTAAGAAACTGCAAAGAATCTTTAAAAGAGTTAAAAACAGTTTAAGGATTTTTAAGAGTTTTCACAAGATTTCAAGGGACTTTGGAAAATTTTTTTTCATTAATATTACTACCTTCTACCATGTTATTTCTATATTATTACCACTGCAAGCGTTAATTATATTTGCGCCGTATGTAGTGACGAGAAATGTTTACCTGAAATTAATTATACAAATACGAGAGTTGTTATGATTCCAATTTGAAAGCACACAATTTTAAGCCCTTTAAATTTAATTAAAAATTATTCAATTGCTTTCTATCTCAATTTTAGACGATTTAAACAAAGTTCTGGAAAAAGTGTGTCGTTCTCTGAAAAAATTATATCAAACTAAAAAATTCTAACAAGAGAAATTACTAAAACTATGAATCGGTGAAGTTTTCAGATTCAGAATAAAAATCAGAACTTTTTGCAATGCTGCTTTTTATTTGCTCACTTCCCTTTTTCTTTATAGTCTAGGTCCAAGAGTTTATGTAATAAAGGAGATCCTGCATCTAATTACACGGGCACCTGGCTTCCGGTTGGCAATAGTACTCGCTTCCTTTCTACTTTTAATATTCCCTAGAGACACTACCGACCGAACACCCATGGGGAGATACTAAATATTGAAAATTGCGGAGCTTGTTACAAGATAAGTTCCTTCTACCGTAATAAGAAACCTCAACACTTTTCTTTACTCTGTCTTCTGGACTTTCTAACTTCGCCTTTCTCGGGAAAAAAACTTGACACTTTATGTCAAGTTATTCTACATTCTTATCGTGCCATACTTGTTTACGTATAATAAATTGTCACCTTTATATTCTTAAAGTTTCTGCAGCGTCGACTAAGGCAAAAATTTAATAAATACCGAAACATACTAAGTTATGAGCAAAAATTCACCCGGCTTCGCCCTGGATTTTAAGAGATTTCAAATTACTTTAAGGAGTATTAAGGGATTTTAAGAGAGTTTAGAGATTTTCAAGAAATTTCGTCATTTTAAGAGAATTTGAAGAATCTTGATGAATTTTAAGCAATTTAAAAATATGTACACGGATTTTATTTTATTTTAAGGAATTTTAAGTGATTTTAAATGATTTTAAGAAATTTTAAGTGAATTTAAGGAAGATATAATATTTCAACAGATTTAAAAAGTTTAACGGACTTATGCTTTGTAAAAAGAGAAATAAGGGGTTGAAAAATTAGGTCGGAAAAAGGGGTTTGAAAAAGGGTATAAAAAAGGGAGTTAGAAAAATAGGTGGGAAAAGTAGGATGGAAAAACACAGGTTTTGAAAAGGAATTTGGAAAAGGAAGTAGAAAAAGTTAGTAAAAAAAACCAGGAGGGAAAAGTAAATGAGAGAAGGGTTACGGAAAAAGGGGTGGGAAAAATGGGACAGGAAACCTGAGCTGTAAAGGTTTTCATTTTTCACAGAAACTCTCGGTCATGTATTTTTAAATAAATTTTACAAGAGAAATGAGATATTAATATTTACAATTTGCGGATAAATCCGTCTCCATTCCATTTTTAAAATATTTTTCTAAAGAACTTTCAATATTTACATTTATGAATAACATATTTCGATTCAGAGCCTCAAATAACGCATATAAGTTATTAACTCTTCCACCATATGATGTACATGTATTAAAATTTGTACATGAAAGAAAATCCTCATTTTTTAATTCTTTTTTCAGAGTAAAAAGTGCACTTCAAATAATCTCTATAAAGTAAACTGCGCATTACTTTTACATTCCCATCAGAGAATGAATTAGATTTTTTAAAATCGAAATGTGGAATAAAATATTTTTTTATTAAATAACTCCTGAGGGATAAAAAATAAATAAAATTGCGTTGTAGATATTTTTCAAACGGTCCCTAAGATAAATATTTCATTATTGTGAAAGTGAATAAACATCGGAATTTTGAAATTCTGATCATCTTTTTAAGCGTTGAATCGCTTTGCTGTAATAGTTACAATGAGTAAAAGAAATACTTTCAGGGGTCAGATTACAGTTTCCCTATATAAAGTCCCACATCCGTGTAAAAACTTCTGAAGTGGACTTGGAGTTTAGAGTTGTAAAAATCAGAGAATCGTAAGAAGTAGAATTCGAATTCTTCATCCGCTTTTCTTTCTCTATTTTCTTTAGCAGACTACAGCAAAAGGGATCACAGAAAGCCATTGGGTCTGGAGAGAAAAGCGTCTACCTCAATTCTTTCAAGCACTGATGTGCAACCTTCGCATAAAATTTCGAATTTTATGCGAAAATTTACCATCTTGAACGCAAATCATCGAATTTGATGTTTGAGTGCATTTTAGTCCCAGAAAAGTTTAGTAATGGTCGATTGTATCAGGTATTACGGTTTTATGCTATCGGCCTAATGCGATTTTAAATGCTACTTAAGGGCGGGTATGTACGTTTTAATTTATTTATCAGGGGTCGAAAAGAAGGTGGGAAGAAGCTTTTGGAAAGTAAATTGTAAAGTAATTGAAGCAGGGGGTAGGAAAAATGGGAATAGAAAAGGGGTTTGGAAAAGAAGTTGGAAAAGTGGTAGTCTAACTACTATATACTAAAACCCAGAATGAATTGAGAGAACTAATTGTTTCATTTGGATTTATATTGAACAATTATTTTTATAGCAGAAGGCGTTTAAGTTCTTTGTCATACGAACGCGGAAGTCAAGAAACTATTTCTGGTGGCTCGTAAAATTTTCGGTCGTTAACGTTACATCGCTGCTATAATTTAAAGACAGAGGTGTAACGATTTCTCGAAGGTCAAAACTATAAAAAGTTTTGTAATGTCTCTCTTCGAGTTTTATTTCAGACTAAAATACTTTAGATACCTAATTTTGCAGAAATTAATTTCTAATTTGGTAAAAACATATGTTACACTAGATTTTTGTAAATAAGAAAATACACTTCGGTGTCTCAGGAATTGATTTACTTCCTTTTGCAAAGAAAAGGCTTTAAATCACGAGAAACGTGATTAGTGGTCACGACCCCGCGAGCAAGCCATTTTTCCTTTTATTACCCGTAAGACGATAACGTTATTAACGTTTCCAGTATCAAAGTACAAAATAAAAAAATGAAATGAATCACTAAAGCGTAAATAAAAACCGGAATGAGCATTGACAGATTAAAATCTGAAAGTTGATAGAAGACAGTTATTTTTTTTAATTAAAATTAACGACACTTGTTTTAAGTGGAACTTCTAGAACTTTGATTGAATTAGACTTCCGGCTTGAATCTTTTATTGGACGTTAAACAGACAACTCGATCGAAGCTCTAACTTTTTATTTCTTTCATTCTTCGATGGTCTCCTGTATTGTTCCTGTAGCTTCCAAGAAAAGAACTTTTTTCATTACTAGCCACAAAAATGTTATTTGCCGTATATTTCTCGATGTTTGGCTTTAAGAGATTACGATTGTTTTTATCGAATTTGAGTAAATATAAGACTATAAAGTGAACTTTGAAATCTATAAAGGTTTACAATATAAATAAATCAAGTATTCTCTGAAAGTTGGCCAAAAACTTTTAACGTTCCAAGTTTTATCTGATGTTTCCTCATAATGAAGAAAGTTTCCACATTAATAAATAATTTATGTAACTTAGATGATTTAAACATCTCAGCTATTGAATAATTAATCAACAGTCGATCGAGTTCAATAAAGTGTCTCTATTTTCATTCGGTCAACGATATTGGAATTTAGAAAGAATGTCAAACATAAAAACTAATTTTATCCGAACTATTTTCTGCAATATTTTGTTCTATATTATTTTATAAACTTTTAAATTCAACATAAAATGAGAAAAGAGTACTTTTGAATTTCCAACCTTTGAAATTGAGAATCTATGGATTTTATGAAACCAGACGGTAATGATAGTCGTGTAAGCGAAGCGAGATAAGAATTCCTTATTTTTCAATGCGCAGGCATTAGTAATGAAAGGAATTCTATACCAAATGGAATGAGAAGTAAGGTAGAAAAGTTAGATATCATAGCTTTAAGAAATATCTGCATATCGTTATCTTATAAAGAAGAGGAAATACAGTCATTTGTGCTGGGAAAAAAGTGTGAAGTATAATTTATGAGTAAGTAGAATATCTTCAAATATTTTTATTGATTTTCTTTTTGACCGAAAATGGAGTTCCCATTTAAATTCATCCTTTAAAGTTGAAATTAATTACTCGACATTAATAAAGATTCCTCACGTCATTTTAAATAGTTTACGCACATCTGTAGACCTTATGGTATAAATTATAAACTGTGGACATGGGAAGTGGTTCCAAGATTTCTTCATGTGGGGTAAGCGACATTATAGACGCTATATGTAGACTAGAGGGAAGTAGGGTTGGCTGACTTTAAGGGTGGGCCAATTAAGAGGGTCGCCTACGTTATGTCGATGTTAATAATGATAATGGAAAGGTTTCCGAGTAACTGATTTCCCATATGGCGTCTCCGATTTACGCTCATGGTGGAATTTAACTTTTCCCCTTCCATTTTATTAAGTTTGACAGTTGCACAACTTTATGACTCAATAAGTCATTTATTTTCAGTGCTATGGAAAGAATATAAAAATATAGCAAATTATTTATTATTTATTTTTCTAAAACGAGGCTGATATTTCTCACTCAGGCGAAACGCAATAGAGATGCAAAAATGTAATTAAAAATTCTACTGAGAAAATGGTGTTTAGAAGATTGCGGAATTAGTATTCATGAAGTTTAAATTTTGAGTTTTTAGTACTTGTTCCAAATTCATCTAGAAGGGCAATTTATATTAAAAAAAATGTACGAATATTGTGGCCGAGGAAGATTTGTCATAATCTCTCAATCTGAATTAGTAAGGGTAACTAAATCAATTAGTAAGCCTTATTAAAGGAATTAATAGTTTTTTTTTTACTGTGAATTAGTAAACGAATCGGCACTATGTAGTATATTAAATTCCATGAGGAACTTTAAAATCTTCAACAATCAACCTTTAAAACATGAAATTTTCAATAATTGTCCCTAATCTACTGAAAATTTCAGTGACCAATTATTTCCAGTAGATTTTTCACTGATTTAGTGAGTCTCTATTTAAATTAGCAAAAAGTGGAGAAATAACTAATTCAGTAAGTAAATATAAGGCTACTAATTCAATTAGTCAAATTCTTATTAATTCACATAGAGAGAGATAGTAGAATTCAGATACATTATCCAGAAAGGACTGTCAAGTACAAGAACACTGCTTAATTAACTAGATGCAGGTAACTTGCTCTCTTTTAAGCTTCCCTTCACTACCTCAAAGGGCTTCATACAGTTATGTAGTACAAAGGATGTCGAATCGATTAGAATTTCTGACATTGGCTTACATTGCACTTAATGAGCAATATCCGGTTTTAGAGGGATATGGCTTTTGAATTTGCTGCTAATTACAAACTAAAACAATGACATTTCAAGGATTCTAGTTTCGAAAATCCTTTGAAATTGGAAATATCGCGTTCATTCTGCAGTTGATATAAACTACTGCAAAATGTTTCATGGAATGACATACTCAACTGAAAGGTAGGAGTCGATATATCGATTGACTGCCGCAATAAAACAATGAATTTCATCATTTTATCGAAAGGCCGGTTTCCCTATCTCAATTTCGGGAAATATTGAGAAAGTTGAGCGAAATTATCGGAAGCTAGGTATAATTCATGGTACAATCGGGTCTCCTTTAAGGTTCGATTAATGGGAATTCCGTTCAGGTATCAAAAGTCTTATCGAGTTCAGAAGTAAAAGGGATGGATGTATTCTACTTTGAAAATAACCAGCAAGTTTTCCATTGAATTTCATCGCTGACAAGCGACTTGGGTCGCTACTATTGTTGCTAAGAAAGTAATATAGTCGACGCAATTATTAATCACGATGACCTCTTTTATTCCAGCCAAGCTTCCTTCCCACTATCTTTTCTTCGGAATGTCTCCTCTTAATTATCAAAACCCTTCGCCCCTGTCCTGCTGTCCATTCATTGTAACCCTCCCTTTCTTCCCTATCCAAAGACGAGCTACTTTCTTTCTTATTTCCTACCCTTTCTATTTATTTTTCCTATTCTTTTTCGTTCCACTCTACTGAAAGGTGAGTCCAACTTCCGTTCAGGTTCTTAAGAAAATCAGAATCGACAAGTGGGTCATTATAATTCAAAGAAACATGGCACTGAAAGCCGGATTGTAAAAAGATACCATGAAACTCTATACCGTAACTCGTCTTATTGAAAGGGAGTTTAGCGAGTTGATTAAATTGTATGGTCGTTTGCTGGGAATAAAAAGCGTATCTTTCATTGTCCTGGGGAATAAGAAATTCGCATTCTTGACGAAGATGAAGCAGAGGAGAAACTGAAAAGAGATCATATACAAACAATTGGACTGAAACTTTGTGTAAAAATATCTTAAGCTTAAAAGCTAGAGAGAAGTTCTCTCTGAAAATTCTTAAGCGCCAGAGCGATATGTGCTTGCATGTAATTTAGTATTCGTGAACAGATAATGTTTACTATGCTGGCAACGTTACGCGTGACAGCTCTCGAAAGACAATACCTAACGTTCGTTGAATTCCTAACAACTGCGTAATTTCGGTTAAATAGCTAAACTGTGTTCTGAAAAATAATTTTTTTTTGCGAGAATTTTTAGCGACAAATAATCCCTTGAGCTTTAAACGGTACGTAATGCATTTATGAAGAAAATTATGCTTAAAGTGAAGATGTAAATGGAGGAAAGGTTGAAAGCTTCTAATTATTCAGCTTGTCGAAGGATTCATAATTAATAGATTATCGCAGTTGAGAGTTAATGAGAATCCATCAGTGCGATAATAGCAAAGTGCCAATTAATGGGAGCTTTAGAAAATATAGAGCAATTTTATAAATAATAAGTATAGAGCAATTTTGTATAATAATTTTACATTATTGTACTCGACTGATCGTTAAAAAATGTATTTCTTAAATTTTTTTTGATAATAGACGTTAGTTTTTTTATCCACTTGAATCCGTGCACACTTGTTTCCGGTGACCTTCTCCTTTTCCGCTTATTCTTAGCTTCTTTGTTTTTCGAGCCAGAAACCGTTAAAGCGTTAAAGGATAAACCGCTTGCGACAAATTGCACTGATTGAGAGACAAATTGTTTAACGTTCGTGCAGATTTGTAACCGTTTTTGGTCAAGTTAAAAGCCATCGATGCAAATCCTTTGAGCGATCACCGATTCAGGGGACATGCACATTTGCACGCACGCCACACCTTCAGGTATGTCCTGTAATTTTCTCAACTGTGGAAGGGAGGACACGGATGTCTGAACACATAAGCGAAAGTGAAGAGCAAAAAGATCGTGGGAAAGAATTGTGGAAACTACTATAATGTTATTAATTTTACACAGGACATGATCGCTTGACTAATTTTAAATTGTGTGCATCTGATAAATATATAAAAAAAATTTACTGTTCAAATCGGCTACAGGCTAAAATTCATAACCGATTAAGACTTTTTTTTCTAAATACTTTTTTTCTAAATACTTTCTTCACTGACATTTTAAACTTTTTACAGGAACAAAATAACATAGCAGTTCATCTTTAATTCATCCTATAAACTTCTGAACTTTAAGAGTATAATATAGCTTTTGCAAAGTGTCTTCATTCAACAAAGACTTAAGACAGAAGTAAATTTCTGATAATCTCAATTCTTAATCTTCCCGAACTTTTTAGCCAGTATAAATTCTGCTGAAAGCAGATGCAGGAATAAAGAATTTATATATCTCTTACGAGGAGGAAAAGTTGCTGTGAGACAAGGATTTTAGATTGAAAACTGAAAAGTTACATGGATGAGAGAATTTAATCGAGTCTCTGATTGAAAAGTCAGATCATAGCGAGATGATTTTCAAGAAAACAAGATAAAATAATAAAGTGAAGGGATGAGAATGGACCTGTTAAATGAGAATTATGTGTCATGCGTATGCCTTTTACTCATGCAGAATCGATGTCTCTATCTCACTTTTACCAACTCGAACCCACAATCGTTACTCAGTGCATCCGAACGGAAAGAGTTTTCAGGGGCGGAAGTACATCCTTCTCCTTCCATAGAGTTCACGATTCCCCCTATATAGGCCTATATATTCTACTATAGGGTCTACATCACAATAACTTGTACGTTGAGAGGATGCGGTTGGTATCTCCTTATCTCTCTTTTATATTTCTATCTCTTTCCCTCTTTCACGCTGCAGTATGAAGTATAAACTGTTCGTTACGCGCAGATGAAAAAAAATGACGTGTAATTTGAGAGCTTCAATGAAGGGGTGTGCCCTCAAGATTTCTGTTGCTTACCTCGCTTGTTAGTTGCGCAAATATGTTATTCTGACAATGAGAAAGTATAATTAAAATGCACACATAAGATTTAAGCAATTTTGCTTCAACAAAATTATGATTTCACCTGTTTTTCGATGAAAGTTTAGGTCCCTTTAAATTTTGTAAAATCACTTGATATTCATTGATTTTCTCTTTAAAACTCCATAAAATATCGTTACATTCCTTAAAATTACTTAAAATCCCATGAAATTCCTTAAAAAATTGACAAACTGACTTTTTCCTGGCTTTTAACTTAAAAAAATGTAATCTTTGATATAATTAAAATCATCGAAAAACAGGTCAACCCACAATTCTGACAGTTTGCGTAGAAAATAGGATGGAATTCTCAATCTGGTCTTTACAAACAATCTTAATATTTGAATGGAGTTTTTTAATCACTTTTGATGCATTGTTTGAAGTTTTATCTACATAAACGTTCTAAACAATTTGAAACCGTTTTTAGTCTTTTTCCTGCAATCATTTGGTTTTAGTTTCTCGATACAGTGTGCGTGTGACACATGCTCAGAAGAAAAAAGAAGAGGTGGCAAACCCTCTGTCAGTTGGGCTTCTCTCTCTCTCTCTTTCTTGTTCTATCTCTCTTGTTCATCCAACAGGTAGAAAGAGATATACACAGGTGGCCAGGCAATATCCCTGATGTCGGCCTGCGATACGACAAACGTGAACGTCGGTCAGTACCTATCGTGTGTGCTAAGTGCTCGACGATCCTGGCCTCAGTTAAGTTTTTAAACCTCCACCTTGGCGCTACAAAAGTACCACGTGGGTGAAATGTGAAAATCGCGATTATTTTATTTTCCCAATTCAGTTATTTAATTTAATTACAAACTTTCTTTTTGTAATTAAAAGTAAAAAAAAGTGCTTTCTCTGTGTTGTGATTCACTGATAGCAGATTCAATAAGTGATGTTATCTGTGCAATGTGGGATTGAATAGTGAAGTGTAAAGTGAAGCCAATTTAGAGAAAAAAAAATAGAGCTTCGGTTGGATGAATTTTCAGAATTTTCGTTATTCAGAATAAAAAGTTATAAGCCCTGAGTTTGTCAAAAATTGAATATTGTGACTCTAGAGGCAAGTTAATATTCAATACTTCAATTCGATGTAAAAGGTTACACAGTGAATTACAGGTGTGCATCATTATCTATAATGAGAGAGATTAAACATAATCAATCAATGACATGAAAGTCATTTCAAATTAGCGAATGAGATTGTCATCCCACTATGTTTATTAATTATGTACATCACATATGTATTATGTATGTAATCAATATAATTAGTGGACAATTAATTAAATTCATTAAATTAATGTATAATGAAAATTCGAATTGCGTAATCAAATGATTTTAAACATCCAGTGCATAAAAGCAGTAACGTAAAAATTAAAATAAGAGAAAATATTGGTCAAAGATTATGTTGATCATCGTTAATAGTGATAACTATACAGAAATATTTCTTTAACTGCACAATTATCATGATAATCGAATGCATTTTGTGACCTGCTTTCTGCGGAACTTTCGTGATCTAGAAAATATTGAGAAAGCTGAGAAGCTGAGAAGGAAATTCGAGATTATTCATTATCAGAGAATTTTGCATTGTTTAGAACTATGCGTGCCAAGGCCGATTCATTGAGCGGAAATTGAACTTTTACTTTTGAATGAAGACGCCTCATGGTTGTAAGGAATGTCTGTTCATTCAAGCGGAAAGTTAGTTTGTCATTTAAGAAATTAACTCCGTAACATTCCCTCATACTCTGAGTTAAAGAGAGAGTAAAAGAGTTTTGTTGATTGTTTTCTAGGCGTATTTACATCCGAATTCTCTGAGTCTGAATTATACAATGAAACATTTTGATGAAAGATTTTTTGAATTTTTCAATGAAACATTTTTTCCGCTGGGTTTTTCATTTTATATCATTTTAGCGAATTTATAAATACTCCCAGTGAATAAATTGCAAATATTTATTAACATTCCCACCAATGGACTCAATTTGAATAAAATAATTAAACTCTCCACTCTTGAATAGAATATCCAGGAGAATCCGAATATTAATACCCAAATCCCTCTGCAATGCTTTAATAAACATTTAGGAAGTTTGTTGATATATTTTATCAAAATAAAATTGTTTTTTAATTAATCCAAAAAAGGGATTGTTATCCCCACTAGTCTGGAAGTGCAATTAATTTTGCTGACATCAAGTCCACCTGTGCAGTTATTAATGAAACTTGATGAAAGTTCGCCAACCGCCTTACTGGAAATTTTCTAATTTGCAAGAATAATAAAACCTCAATTACTCATCAACAAAATTATTTTCGACTGCTTTGATAGCAAAAATAAAAAAATGGTTGAATCCAACAAATCTTTTTCCGGATATGAAATCATGTAAATGGAGAAAACAAATATCTTGAAGGGAACAATATATCTCGAAGGGAATTCTAATATCTCAGAATAAGTCAAATAAATTGAATCTCTCGAAGTTGAAATATAGAAAAACTTTCACGTATTATAAGGGTAAATTTTGAGACTTTGTACTTTTTTAAGTGGTATATTATGCGCGCCTTCTGTTTAATTCGATTGGCAAAACTTCCATGGATTCGCTCGAAATGTTTGTTGTCACATTTGGGAAATTTATTCAGGCACGTGGAACGATAGGTATTCTTTCTCACGAAAGCTGAAGATTCCAGTCGTGTCGTGCTACTGTGCTTCGTTTATGCGTGGCATGCTGCGCCAGCCAAGCAGGCAGCTACTTAAATGGGAAAAGGGAAAAAGGGGCAGAGTGGTAGCAAACAAAACAGGGGTGGGGGTTCTGTCGCCATACGGTTGCTGCATAACAATCACCATAAAATGATCATAATAAATACGTACTCTTATTTTTCTTGCCAATCTGTTTGAGCTTTGACAATGCGACACTTTTATTTCACTGTGTAACTGAATGGTGCATTGAACTCGGAAGTGATATGAATGTTTAGAGGATTATTGAGAAAACTTTTCAATCGCCCTGAACCCAATGTAAAAATAAAAATCCATGTGGAAATTCGTTTGTGTATAAAGAAATATTTAAATCGGACTTTTTTATCTGGGCTGTCGTCAATTTTTTACTTATCACCATAGAAGAAGATATAAATTTTTTGGTCCGAGCGCAAACGGATCCTGATAGTGTAAAATATACCTATATTTAAATTCAAGCAAAGGAATTACTTGAAATAGTTTTAAATTCTATAAAATTCTTTAAAATCTCTTGAAAATCCTTAAAATCCTCGTTATTCTTTTATATAAATCAATTCTGTTATATCCAGGTCGATCAATAAAGCCGACATAGGATAAAAAAGTTAAATGAACAACAAAGAGAGGCGAGTGAAAACGTGACAAGCGATAATTAATCTTGGGCGCTTTTAGAGCTCACAAAGCGAAAGGTTGGCTTCTAAAGAATATGAGCCGTTTTTAAATGAAGGATCTTGAATGAAGGATGTCAAATAAAGGCTATGACAATGTATTTTGAATTGAAACGCCCCCTGATTGTGTAACAAGTGCGGTTATAGTAGGTGGAGACTAAAAATGGTGATTACAAGTTCGACAGGAAGTCAGCTTTTCACCGAGACAGGATCGAAATTACGTCGATCTAGGAGATTGTCCTCCACTCGAGGACTCCAAAGAGCTTCAAAGAACATTAAGGATTCCAATCCTGCTGGTCGTGTGAAACCGGATCTCAATCAGAAGTTAGGATTGTGTCCAATAGTGTGCAAAAACGTGGACGATGAAGATGAATCGAATAAGCGACATCATATAAATTGGGATCTGAACGAGAGGATAAGTCTGAGTAGTGGATCTAGTCCTGGGATTGAGATTCGTCCTGATGTCGAAAAGGGTATTGAGTTTAGTGACAGTCGAAGGAAAACGGATTTTGAACCTAAATGCAAGACTAACGACTTTAAGGACCCAACTAGAATCAAAGGCCCAAGAATAGCTCGTAAAGGAGATCTGGAACTGATGAACGTGTCAGGATTTCCTGCGAACGAGAATGTCATAAAGAGCGATTCCAAGTACGAGATGGTTTCGTCCATTGATCCTTCAATCGTCACGAAACGAAATCAGAAGAAAAAGACTGGTGAAGCTGATGGCCACAAGACTCTTAAACTTAAAGAGAGAGGTGGGCAATATTACGTAAAACAACAATAACATTACCGATCAGAATTTAATTACGTCAAAGATTATATTTTTTTTTAAGTAAGTTAAAAGCTATCAAAACTGCTCAAAATGAGACCAGGATAATTTTTTAAGTTTTTGGCAATTTTTTATGAAGATATGCTTTTGATATGCATTTAAAAACCTTAAAATTTCTAGAAATCTTTTTATATTTATTAAAATTTCTCGAAATTCCACGATAACAATTAAAATCTTTTAATTTTCTTAAAATTTCACTCAATTACGTTTTTCTGAAAATATTTTTTTGGTTTCAGATAATGCGTCGCTGCCTAAGAAGGAGGCTCTCAGCACCACCCAGAAAAGATGGATTGCAGCCAAGGAGAAAGTAGATAAAACGAACGAATCGATTTCTAAAAGACTGGAACTGATCCACGAGTTAAATCAAAAGATTCTTGCTAATTATGAAAGATTTCATCGGAAGAATAAAAGACCTCATTTAAAGGACTCGAGAGATAGTGGCGAAGAGGAAGGCACTAATTTCAAGAAAGAAGGGAGTGCGAGGTCCTTATCGGTCTTAGAGGACGATTTGAAAGAATGTGAGGAGATGTACTCGAAGATTATAACCAAGAGGAAGTGCAAAAACTCTGAAGAACGCGGAGAAGATTTATGGAAGCAGAAAATAGATATTAATAAATTCACCTTTTCGAGAGACTATTGTGAAAAATTGGTATCCACTGCGAAAACCTTTGAAAGTGTTAAGAAAAACAAGACTGATGGGAAATTTAGTCACAAAAGCGACGACAACTTTAGTTTATCTGCAAAGCCAGAATTCTCTGAACATCAAAAGGAAGTGAGACCTCAGCTTATCGAAAAGAGGTTGGATGTTTCGCGATCGATCTTTTACGTTCAGAGTGATGATAACAAAGAAGTAAAAGAGGCACACGTGATACCAGATGATCGTCTCGAAAATTCTAAACTGTATCCGGACACTAGGATGAACGTCCGAAGAAGTCGGGACGAAGTTAAAATTCAGAATAGATCAGTAGATCAGAAAAGATTAGGTAAAGAGTCTCTGAGAAAAGAAGATTCGCCAGGAAGAACCGAGATGAAAGAAACTCAAGAACCGAATGGAAAAGAGTCTAAAGATACGATAAACTTCACGAAGGCTTCGACACAGGAGGAAATTCTACAGAATGAAATTCTCAAGAATTTGAATGACACTATTGGCAGGTTTGATACTGAAAAGAGTAACGACACGCTCGGTTCGGATTCTGTGGAGAAAAATGACAGCTTCAGTACGGATTCCATACAAAGTTTGAGTCCCATAACGAGTTCGAAATGTCCTGCTAATACAACCCTTCAAGAGACATTTAATTCTTCCTGGGATTCCGGAGTGGGTGTTGAAGTTGGATCTGGAAGTGGATGGGTCAGAGTGCATACAGGAATTGAGAGCAGTTTGGTGTACTTGACTTTGGATACGACTTCTAAAGACGTCTGCAGGGACATGCTACTTGGGGAGGAACTTTCCCTCTTCATTCAGGTCAGCAAAGTATTGATTTACTATAATAATTAGCATTATTTTTAATGCCTTCTATTTTTTATAATAATGCCAAAAAGGTTATTAATTTTTTCAATAAGTCTATCAAATTCTATAGTTTATCTCTAAAATGAGTCCAAGAACAAATGTTCCTTTTAACCAGAATTTTGATAGCTTCTACCTTACATCAAAGATGAAACGTAATCTTTGATGTAATTAAATTTGATCGAACTTAAAGGATCATTGCTTTTTGAATCTCTAAATTATCTCAAGAATTTTGCGAAGTCTTTATAAGCGTTTGAAAACTTCTTTTTATCAGTTTTCAACGTATCAATAACCAAGAGTTTTTTTAGGGTTCGAGTGAAAACCTATTTTTTCATATAATTAAAAAGAAAAGAGAATGAAGTTGCAAAATCGATTTCTGCATTTCCATCTTGGGACATTTTTCCCATCATTGTCTAGCAAATATCTAAATTAGACGACTCACTTCAAATCGAGTTAGGGGACCATACCATCTTCAAGAAAAAGGAGAAAAACGATTTTCTCTTTAAGGATCTGGGCTCCTCCCAGGCGATAACAGATAAGAGAGCAGATAAGCAGTAACAACTAGGATCAGAATCGGAAGGAGCCAGCAATATCCTATGAAAGTGGTGGACTTTGGCGAGATTGTAGTTTTATATCGAAGGGATTTGTGATAATCAGCAGCAGATAAACCCCCAGAAGCGACGGACAAGATAGTGGAAGAGTATTTTAACTCGATTACCGAAAATCTAAAAAGTCTGGATTTGTGTCGCACTGTTTCAGAGGCTCTATTTCAGGTCTCGCGGGTTTGGTGGATGGGGTAGTAAATCGGTAACTAAAAGAAAAAAAAACCAATGAGACGAAAAGCGAACGACAAAGGATGTCAACGGAAATAACGAAAAACCTTATCGTGAAATTTGACATTAGTGATATCGATAAATCCAACTTTTTTCAGACATCTGACATTCGGAAGTAGACACGTGTACCAAAACTTTTCAAAGTTCATGCTCGATAAAAATTTTTCAATAGAGCACAGAAAGTAATACGAAACTTTTGAATATTTAATCTGATATTAGACTTTAAATTTAAAATCATATCCGCTTTAAAAAATTGCTTAATCTGTCATAAAATTCTGTCCTTGAGTCTCATTGCATATTCACGAAAGACGGAACGACAATTTGCGAAAAGGACCTTATTAAGGTTCTCGGGTCATTAGAAGCTTTTTCATGCAATTCAAAGCAGTTACGCAAAAAGGACTCCAATTAATGTAGAGTTTCGCTCAAGTCTACTCTTCGGCCATGCTATATAACTAATTGGTTCAAAGATTTCGCAATTCAAAGCTTCATCAACAAAGACTTTGAATTCATTCAGAATTGAGAAGTAAATAAAAACAAATACTTCGGATATTTCTCGAGGTGGCAAATCATTATTGATAATAATAAAGGGCTGATGAGAGGCAATTGGAAAAAGTCAAAGAGGGAGCAATTATAGATAAGAGAGGATGGAAATAATATTAGAAGTAAATTGAAATTGCTTGGCGTTAATTAAATAATAAATAGAGTATGATAAACATTGTGAGGGTTACGTATGAGGCTTTGATAAAATTAATTGGTTCCTAACACACTTTATCATTTTGTTTTACCAAACACCTTATTTCAAACCCTCTTATCACACACTTTCCAATCTTTTTCGATTCAATTTTTTTAAACCTCTTTTCTAATTCAACTTTCCCACATCATTTTCCATCTCTTTCCTATACTTATCCTATTTTTCCATTTCATTATTTTTCCATTCTATTTTCTTTTTTCCTACCTTGTCGATTTTAATAAATTGCACAGAAATTTAAAGTTTTCAAGGCATTTGAAATCATTTTTAGGAATTTCAAGTTATTTTAAGAGATTTAAAGGAAATTTCAAAGGAAATTGAGAAACATAAAAAAATTCAAGCCGGAAATGACCCGAAATTATCATACACTCATTCGTGTACAAGGGGGCGTGGGTTAAAAAGTGTACAGTTATTCAGTTTTTCAATTTCTAGTGTGCGATTAGTCAAAGTCGACTGTAAATTGAAAGGGGTAGACGTCACGTCTTGATAATTTTCCTTGAATTATTTATCAGCATCAGCATAGATTTCAGATTTGATTTGTGATTTTGAATATCTTGCGGAACTTTCTGAATCGAAAGATGGAGGTTAGTTTACAGAGGAGAAAGATTGGAACTTTGAAATCTCGGTTTAACTATGTTCAGAGAAAACGGAGGTCGAATAACGCTCAAAGCTCTGGAACAAACGAAATCCACCTAGTTATTATCTCAGGGATGCTATCGCTGGCAGACAACGGCGGTCTGATTCCGTCAATATTTCAGTCTTGCCAATGTCTACTCACATTCTATGGGATTTTCCAATATCGAGTAGGCAACCACACTCTTTATACCTCACACTAACAAAGTAGGTATTCCTGAGGCCAAGACCCTCGGGGTAAGGTCCATCGATCTGGAAGAAGAGGAGCCCTTGTGGAGAGCAGAGGAAGAGGTTCCCTGATAACGAACGAATCTCTCTTCTTGCTTTCAATAACGACTCAGAACTGAGCTCTGGATAGCGAAACAAATTCTCTCGAATCGTACTGCAAATAGAGCTCACCCACATCATGAATGGAAACTCTTTGATTACCTTGCCAGTTCGAGTTTTATGAAAGAAAATCGGATCACTGGTTATTGATAATATGATTCTCTCTCTCTCTTTCTCTCAACTTGCCATTGTTAGACAAGTCCTCTTAATATTTGTCAAACAAATTGACCTAACTTGGAAGCCAAAGGTCTGGAAATCGAGATGAAGATATAAAAATATAAATAGATATAAAAGATATTCAATTTATTTCAATTTGAAAACTCAGGCTATGTGAAAATGACCCAAATAATTTCGCCTCGTTTGGCAGAATAATACAGAACGTTCATATACAATTTGTAAAAGCAGGAAGAGAACTTAGATCCAACCCATTTGGAAGCTTAGTTTATTGTCCTCAATTTCTCGCAAATGTTTTTACTTGTTCAAAAGCTGATTCAAAAAATTATGGCTGCCTTTTATGATCGCGCCAGGATAGTCGCGTCTCGTACGTATCTCAGCAGGGGTACAGGGAAGGAAATCCTGTGCCAGATGGGAATGGCGTCTTATCGCCAGCTTCTCTATCTCGCGACCCAAATGGAACGAAAATATAGATCATATCGCAAAACGAAATAAGCGGAATATCGCACCGAAGCAAAAAATTCAGTTTAATTGAACACGAAAAACGTCGCGCGAAATAGGTGAGTTCCAGAGTGGAACATATTTTTTTCGAGGCAGATAAAAGACATTGATTTAATGCTTCAAAGATGAACTGAAGCGTAAGATTTCAAAAATTGAAATTCCGAAAAATTAAATGCAACCCCTTAAAATTCCTTAAAATCGCTTAAAATTATTTCAAATGTTTAAAATCCTTTAAATCTTCTATAAATCTGTAAAAAGTTCTTGAAATTTCTTAAAACCACTTAGAATATCTTGAAATCTCATCAAGTTCCTTGAAATTCGTAAAAATTAATTAAAAGTCCTTGAAAATCCTAAAATAAATCAAAATCTCTTAGCATACATGCCGTAAAATTTTTCTAAATCCTTTAAAGTCTTCTTACCCCTTAAGGTTCCTTAAAATCTCTATGAATCTCACCGAATCCTTTAATAATTCTTGAAATCTTGTGAAATCGCTTCAAAAACCTTAAACTTTCTTAAAATCTCTTGAAATTTCTTAAAATCACTTAAAATTTTTCACAATTCTTTAAAATCTCTAAGATCCTTTTAAACTCCTAAGAAATCCCTTAGAATATATTTAAAATCTCTTGAAATTCCTTAAAGCCACTTGAAATCTCTAAAAATCCGGGATAACGCCGGATGAATTTCTGCTGGTACTATATAAAGCTCATAAATTTGTAAGTCTAGAATTTAAGTTTAACTTTTCTGTCACTATGAAGAAAAGCAGAAAATGCAAAATGGAAAGGATGCGAAAGGACTGGATATGAGAAAGAAATAAAAACTGGTAACTGTGTAGCATAGAGAGACTTTCTTTTCTTTCTTTGCAGGATTTGTAAAAGTAGGCAGCAGCTGAATTGTCTAAAATCCATCAGATTCATACACGCATTCTGTTTTTCATAGCATTCAAGAGGAAAAAACCAATGGCTACAGCTACACGGTTACTTTGCTTCAACAGCTTACCATCGCGTATCATGTAACCAACATAGGAAGCACTGAGCTACGTTTATTTGCCTTCCACTCGAAAATCTTTCCGAGGGCTTTACTGACTTTCAGAGACTCTCTGATGCTTTGATTATTCATGCAACGCTCATTATCTTTAAAGGGTAAACTACACAGTACACAGTAATCCGAGCAGTCCTTCATTTGCTTTTCAGTTAAACCCACAAAGGCAAAAATATTTTCAAAAGCATATTAAATATTAATAATAACACCTATTTTAAATCCAAAAGGCCCTTGTACAGCGCAGAGAAATAATTACACAATTATTTTAAAAAGTCTATTAAATTCACTGAATACAGTCATGGCAGTACCTATTGTCGTTAAAAATGTGAAAAAATGATTTTTTTATAGAAATAGATGAGAGAAGTAGGTGAAAAAAAATGAATCATATTTAAACCAACAAAACTGAGACATTAAAAAGTTTAACTAAAAGCAAAAATAAAAAAAAACCTCACTTCTAATTCAAGTCAAAAGAATTTAAAAGAATTCTAAAGAAATCACAAAAATTTTAAACAAATCAAAGTGAGTTCGATCAAATTCAATTAAATTCAAGACGAATTGGATAGAATTCAAAAGAATTCGATATGAAGATGAATTCGAAGAATTCAAAATGATTTTAAAAGATTTCTTTTTCCATTTAAAAAAAATATGGAGATTTGACGTTTTTTTTGCAATATCTTCTTAAAAAATGGATAAAGTCACTTCATCCTGGACTCATTTTAAGCAGACTTTTGATAGCTTTTATTTTCTTTAAGCGTATTGAAATTAGACAATTTTTCGCTCTATATGCAAAGTTCTATTTAATAAATGAGTAGCACTACAGAGAGAAAG
Organism: Synergus itoensis; assembly: GCA_904066005.1. Taxonomy (NCBI): domain Eukaryota; kingdom Metazoa; phylum Arthropoda; class Insecta; order Hymenoptera; family Cynipidae; genus Synergus; species Synergus itoensis. The sequence continues at coordinate 3,281,647 of CAJFCP010000050.1, read as the reverse complement.
AATTTCTAATTTTAATGAAATAATTAATCATGAAGTTTCTGCCAAAATATCATAAAATTTACATTAAAAAATTCAGACCGGTAGTGTACATTACTGAATACTCTTAGCAGCAAAAATATTTTCGTTATAAAGAAAACCTACTTGGTGGAAACTGTTAATGCTCTCTTTATTCAGTTCCTTGCCTTAACCATTTCGCCAATATCCCAGAGCAATTTTCTTGGCTCGTTAAGCAGATTAAAGGTGTTTAAAAGTTAAATCGTCATGGTTAAAATTCGCGAGATATACAAGCAAAGCTAATGGTCGTATTACTCGTAGGCACACTGGCAATCGTTTACTGACTGTAATTATTCAACCAGAATGAAAGCTCTCGCTGAAATATTTAAAGCTCTAAAAAAAAAGTGTAGATAAAAATACACAAATGCTATGTATAAATACTAATTACAGTAAAATCATTTACTAGTAAGTTTAGTTAATCTAACTTCCACAAGACTAATATTTATAGATCCGTTTATTCAAAGTTTCGCAAGACCTCATTTCGGATTTACATTTGTATTTTTAACTGACTCGAAGGACATAATAATAGAAAAAAAATACCCAACTTCTCTTTGAGAACTGACACGCTTGTTTCAAGGGAAATGAGACTAGTATACGTCAAAGGTTGGATTATCCGATAAAAGCTTTTCTGCGATCACTAAGTGCGAAACTCGAGATTTTTTGTGAGTCAGATGCTTTTAAATGGATCAGAACTTGAATCGAACATTGACGAGGAAAAATTCGGATCAAGATATTTAGTCTAATCTTCATCTTTACTTAAAAAATGAATTTGTTTAAACCATTCTGATTTTAATATCATAAATTCATCGTTTATCTGCCGAGAGATAACATTATCAGAATGGGAGATATTTCATAGCTTCTCTCATTTGGGATTATACGTTCCTTATGCAGATGTACTTGTGAGGTATTAAAATTTCAACTTGACAGTTCTGACAGGACTCTCGTAATGTCAGATCTGAAAAGGAATCTTAATGCTCACCTCTATTCAATAATGTAATAATTCAAGCTGCTACAATTGCATATTTAATAAAACTAAAAATATAAATAAATTGCAGAATATTTATAATGCTTAGACCAACAATTGTTAATCGGGAAGTCGACATAAGAATTACGCGATGCGAAAATTTAATCTCATTAGAGAAAAACAGCTGCTTTTCTTTGTTATGTTGAAAATAGGTCACTGAAATTGATCGGTCTGGGGACTACTAATGATCTTTTATTTTTTTTTTCGCTCTACACCTGTTCGTCAAGCTCACTCTGGGGCAAGCGCGTTTAACGGTAAGCCTGACTTTGCGTTCATAGCACCTGCCTCTCTCGTGTTTTGTGACATGACAGGTGCTAGGCAGAATTCCATTTTACCTGTCTATCTTCACTTATATAGAAATCTACGTATATACTTGTGTTAAATGCATAATGCAAAAAGAAAAATAAAAGAAGAGATGCACAAAAACTGCTTCTGTTGCAGACGAAAGGTTGCATTAGGAAAAACATATTTCGCAATGTTTCTAAAATATGTTCAAAATATATTCATATGTAATTCGGAAAATTTTATGAAAATTATTTAAATTTTGGATTACTTGCATGAAAAACCGTATAGATATTTTCAGCACGTTTTGCAAGATATTATACATTCTAATCATGAAATATTTTTAAAAATTATTATAACTTTAGATTATATTAAACTGGTACATTGTGAACTGCAGAAATGCATTTTATCTGCCAACTCACTTTCTTTTTCATCGTTTTTCATGGAACAAAGCCCCAATGCATAAATAATAAAGAAACTCTCGCGGGTTTAAAAAGTAGTTAGAACTGCTGTGGAAGCATAAAATGCATGCGTTGAAAAACAAAATTTTATACATATAAATCATTTAATTAAATATGTATTTTGGTTATTACTTAATTTTTTTAATATTGGAAATTGGGTTGAAGTTAAAAAAGTTAAAGATTTATTATTATTATTATTATTATTATTATTATTATCATTATTATTATAAAGTTTCATACGATTTTCAAGAATTTCATGTAATTTTAAGGGATTTGAAGAGATTTCACTTTATTTTATGTAATTTCAAGGGATTTCGCAAAAGTTCAAGAGATTTAAACACATATTAAGCGATTTAAAAGAATTTTAAGGAATTTTTGAAAGCATTCAAAAGATTTTAACGATTTTCAAGAGATATTGAAATATTTTTAATGATTTTAAGATATTTTGAGAGATTTTTGAATGAGTGCAAAAGGGTTTAAGGATTTTCAAGAGATTTCAACAC